>PVKS010022007.1:0-34365 GCA_004027875.1 Aplodontia rufa | reverse complement strand
ACCTCACTCCTGTTAGAGTGGCAAAAATGAAAAATACAAACAATGACAGATGCTGGAGGGGCTGTGGGAAAAGAGGAACACTATTACACTGCTGGTGGGACTGCAAACTGGTTCAGCCACTATAGAAAGCTGTATGGAGAATCCTCAAAAAATTAAGGATGGAATCACCTTACGACCCAGCTATCCCACTCCTGGGAATTTTCCCAAAAGACTTAGAATCAGCATATTATAGCGATATGGCTTCATAATGTTTATTGCAGCTCAATTTACTATCGCTAAACTATGGAAGCATCCAGATGCCCCTCATTGGACAAGTGGATTCAAAAACTGTGGTACATATATACAATGGAATACTACTCGGCCATTAGAGAAGATGATATTATGGCTTTTGATATCAAATGGATGGAGATGGAAAGAATTATGCTAAGTGAAGTATCCCAGTCTCAGAAACTCAAGGGCCGAATGGTTTCTCTCATCTGTGGAAGCTAGGATACATGGGGAAGCAGTATGTCAGAAGGCTAAGCTAATAATAACTGCAAATTGTATGATTCTCAACACAATAGGGAGATGACTCCCTAGGATACTTGGAGGCGTAGGGTGGGGGACAGAGTAGGGGGAGGGTGTACGAAGAACACCTAGGAGACTGGAGGATGGGAATAGCGGGGGGGGGGGGGAATCATCTCAGAAGGAGACCTCTATCCTCCATGAGATATCCATTTAACTCAGGAGTTCTGGGAGAAACAGCAACATGGGGAACCCAAGCTGGGCATCCATGATATGGCATTAGCCCTGGATAACTAAGTATATATACATTGGTCCTTGAATGTTTGATAATGTTTCCCCCTCATTTGTAACTCTTTATCCATTTAATAAAAAAAACCAAACAGAGCCAGCCTCAGCAACTTAGGCCTTCAGAGCAATTTAGCAAGATTGTGTCTCAAAATAAAAAGTAGAAAGGGCTGGGGATGTGGCTCAGTGGTAAAGCGCCCCTGGGTTCAATCTCTGGTATCAAAAATAAGTAAATAATAACAAAAATAATATTTTTGAAGAAAGCTGGGTACAGTGGTATGCCACTATAGTCCCTGCTCCTTAGGAGACTGAGGGTGGAGAATCAATAGATCCCAGTAGTTTCAAGATCATACTAGCCAACGTAGCAACACCCCATTTCAAAAAAACAAAGTGAAATAAGTTTTCAAAACCATTTAGTATTGGGGCTAGAGCGGTGCATCAGCGTTATTGCTATTGTCTGGCATGTTTGAGGACCCAGGTTCAAACCCCAGCACCACATATACAACTAAGTGTAGGAGCAAGGAAAACCAGATGAAAAATTAAATAAAGTTGATTCTCTTTTTCTCTCTCTCTCTTTAAAAAAATAAAACATATAGTATTGACACATTGACAGAGATCAATGGAACAAATAAAGAATCTAGAAATAAACACACATTGGGCAATTGATTTATGAATAAAGGAACAAAGTATGTAGAGAAAGGATAGACTTTACAACAAATGCTGCTGGAAAAATGGAATATCCACATGCAAGATTGGAATCTTGATTTATACCTTATACTATATACAAAAGTAAGCTCAAAATGGATCATAGACCTACATGGAAAACCTAAAATTATAGAGCTCTTACAAGAAAACATGGGAGAAAACCTTTGTCATCTTGGCTTATACAGTGAATCATTCATAAAAGTACACACTGATAAGCTGGGACTGATGGCACACAACTGTAATTCCAGCTACTCAGTGGCTGAGGCAGAAGAATTGTAATTTCCTGGCCATCCTGGGTAACTTAACAAGACCCTTTCTCACAAGAAAATTGTGGGATGTAGCTCAGTGATAGAATGATTTGCCTAGCATGCGGAAGGCCCTTGGTTCAATTTCCCTTTTATGCCAAAAACAAAACCAAACCAAACCAAACCACATTGATCTGCATTTTTAAAAGATCTGCCTTTCAAAAGATACAGTAAGAGAATAAAAGGACCATAGAGTTATAAAAAAATATTTGCAAAACATGCCAGGTACATGACTTTTCTCTAAAATATATAAAAGAACTCACAAAACTCAATGAGACAATTTAATTAAAAATTAGTCATAAAGAGCCAGATGTGGTGGCCCGTGCCTATAATCCCAGCAACTCAGGAAGCCGAGGCAGGAAGATTGCAAGTTCAAAGCCAGCCTCAGCAATTTATCAAGGCCCTAAGCAAATTAATGAAACCCTGTGTCTAAATAAGTAAATAAATATGTAGATAGGTAGGTAGATAGGACTGGGGATGCTGGGTGCAGTGGCACATTTCCTGTAATCCCAGCCACTTGGGAGGCCGAGACAGGAGGATCATGAGTTCAAAGCTAGCCTCAGCAACTTAGTGAGGCCCTAAGTAACTTAGTGAGACCCCATCTCAAATTAAAATATTAAAAGGGCTGGTAATGTGACTCAGTTCAGTGGTTAACTACACCTGGGATTAATCCCTGATACAAAAAAAAAAAAAAAAAAAAGGACTGAAGATGTGGCTCAGTGGTTAAGCACCCCTGGGTTTAATCACTGGTACCACCCCCCCTCAAAAAAAAATTGGCTAGAAGATGTGAACAGAAATTTTGCCCAAGAAAGAAGGTATAATAATAGGTTGCTTTTTTTCATCACAGATACATTCTAAGAAACTGTTATTAGTGATTTTAGTTGTGCAAGCATCATGACCTGTGGTTTTACAAACTAAGGTGGCTACAATGTTACTAGATGGTATAATCTTAGGGAACCGCCACATATAGGGGGAACAGTTAGTTCTCTGTTGACCCAAATGTTGTTAGGTGGCAGATAACTTTACATGAAGACATGCTCAGCATTGTTAATTATTAGAAAGATGCAAATTGAAACTGTAGCTTGATATTTGCATACCTAATTTATAGATATATAGAATTTAAAATGTCTAATTTTAAAGATATATAGAATTTAAAATGTCTAATTTTAAAAAGTTGAACCTATGAAGGAGATGTAGTATAGCTGGAACTCTCCCCTGGTAGGAGTGTAGGATGGCACACTCATTTTAGAAAACAATTTGGCAGTTTTTTTAGAACTATATACACCCACTACCAGAAAATCCAGCCATTCCATCCTAGGATTACCCAAAATAAAGCTTATGTCTTCAAGGTTTGTATAAGAGTGTTCAGGGTATCTTTATTTGTAATAGTCTCTCAAACTGGAAATAACCCAAATGTCTGACAGATAAACTATTATAGTATATTCACATAGTGGAATACTACTCATCAATAAATAATGAACTATTGTTATAGGCCACAACATGGATGAATCCCAAAATAATTATCTTGAGTGAAAGAAGCCAGCATAAAAAGAATACATATTGTATGATTCCATTTATTTAAGAGAGGAAGAATCAGTATTTTTTTATTTTTCCATCTGACCTTTGTGTCTCTAACACTTAGTTGTGTACGTGGTGCTGGGGTTCAACCTGGGTCCTTGCACATGCCCGGCAAGTGCTCCAACTGCTGAGCCACCACTCCAGCCTGTATGATTCCATTTATATAAATGCTAGAAACTAATCTATAGGGATATCAGGTCAATTGTTGCTTGGGGAGGAAGAATAATGAAAGAATATTTTGAGTATTGATGGACAAATCCTCCTTCTTGGTAGTGGTAATGGTTTTACAGGTATATGTATATATTTGCACAGTTCAAATTATTCAAATTGAACATTTCAAATATGTACATTTTATTGTATGCATTCAAATTATACAAATGGAACATTTTGGAATATGTACATTTTATTGTATGCAAATTGTATCTCATTAAAGTTGTTTTAAAAAGCATATAAAATCTATAGAAATATTTAAAATTTTAGAAACTTGATTTATTTTTTTTTAAAGAGGGACAGAGAGAGAGTCAGAGAGAGAGAATCAACTTTTATTCAGTTTTTCATGTGGTCTCTTACTCCAAGTTTGTTGTGTATGTGGTGCTGGGGTTTGAACCCACATTCTTGCACTTGTCAGGCAAGCGCTGTAACTGCTGCGCCACCGCTCTAGCCCCTTTATTTTTAGAATTATTGAGTTTAAATAGAAAATTTAACTCAATGTTGTTCTTCTGTATGTTCCTACCGTATAGTACCTATGTCTTTTAATGTGTACTTATCTTTTTTGTTTGTAGTTTCCAATGTTTTATTGAGTATTTATAAATATGTCATGATTTCCAAATGTAATTATTTTATATGGTGCTTATATAAAGTTTGTTGCTTATAAGTGACAAAGGTCCTAACTGGATTGCTGAGAGATTGCTTTAATTATATTTTATTACTATCTCATTTATTTATTTTTAAAGAGAGAGTCGATTTTATTCATTTTTCATCTGGGTTTAGTTTTTCTGACACTTAGTTGTATATGTGGTGCTGTGGATTGAACCCTGGTCCTTGTGCATGCCAGGCAAGCGCTCTTCCATGGAGCTCCCTCTCCAGCCCCTCTTTTATTTTTTATTTTAATTTTTTTGATGGTGAGAATTGAATCCAGGTCCTTGCACATACTAGACAGGTGCTCTACCACTGTGTTACATCCCCAGTCCTTTTCATTTTTATTTTAATGCAGGGTCTCACTAAGTTGGTTAGGGCCTCACTAAATTGCTGAGGCTAGCCTCAAACTTGTGATCCTTCTGCCTTAGCGCCCCCCCCCATCCCCAGCTGCAGGGATTGTAAGCATGTGCCACTGTGCTCTGACTGTTTGATAATTAGTAATAGAGCCTTAGGCACATGAAATGATTACAGTTGTGTTACAAATTAACATACCCTATAGAATATAAAGGCTAACAAGATGATAAAAGTAGCCTTCTTCAGAATAGGGATTTGGCTGTACATTTAATTGGTAAGTATGGTAGTTTACTATTGCTAGTTTAAAGGTATTTTAATTTTTATTGAGTAATGATAAAGTATTTAATTGATGCATCCCTCCCCCTTTCTTTCAGGAAGTAGAATAGCAGCCATGATTGAAGACAAAGGACCAAGAGTGACAGACTACTTTGTTGTGGCAGGTCTCACTGATACCTCAACTCTTTTGGATCAAGAAATAAATCGTTTAGATACTAAGTCAACTGGACCCAAAGCTCCAATTACAGATATTGCCATTATTATCAAATCAGCTGGGGAAACAGTACCTGAAGGTTACACTTGCGTTGAAGCCACTCCGTCAGCTCTCCAAGCAAACTTGAACTATGGAAGTCTAAAAAGTCCAGAACTTTTCTTGTGTTATAAGAGAGGAAGAGATAAACCACCCCTTACAGATATTGGGTATGGTAACTTTTCTTTTGCTATAGTGAAGGGGATGAAATTTATATAAGGTACATAGTAGTAAAAATTCAAAATCCTTGATAGTTTTATTATAATTTGTTACTTCAGGTTCAAGCATGTTCATATATTTTATACTGAATTTCTTTTCATTACAATCGAATTTTTAGGTTATTTCCTTTTAAAGAATATTGAGCTGAGTGTGGTGGTGCACACTTGTAATCCAAGCCTCTCAGGAGGCTGAGGCAGGAGGATTGCAAGTTCACAGCCAGCCTCAGCAATTTTGTGAGGTCTTAAGCAATTTAGTGCGACCCTGTCTCAAAATAAAAAAACAAAAAATAAAAAGGGCTGGGGAGTGGCTTAAGTGGTTGAACACCCTAGGGTTCAATCCCTGGTCTCCCATCAAAAAAAAAAAAAGAGAGAGAGAAGAGAAAAGAAAAAAGAATATTAAGCCAGGTGCAATTGTGCATGCCTGAAATCTTGGTAATTTGGGAGACCAAGGCAAGAGGATCACAAATTCAAACCTGGTCTGGACAATTTAGTGAGATCCTGTCTCAAAAATTAAAAGTGCTAGGGCAGGGGTAGTTCAGTGATATAGATTGGTACTGGGTCCAATCCCTGCTACTACAAAACAAAACAAAAACCAAAAAATATTGAAATGAAGGCACTAGACCTTGAATCATGAGTTCATTTCTGTTGTAAGCTTATTAAACACAAAAGAAGAATAAAATAGTGGGTACATGTATATACATGTATGTACATATACATTTTAAAAAAATTTTTGTACCATGGATTGAATCCAGGAACTCTACCAATAAGTCACATTCTCAGCCCTTTTTATTTTTTATTTTTAGACAGTGGCTTGCTAAATTGCTTAGGGCATTGCTAAGTTGCTGAGTCTGGCCTCAAATTTGTGACCCTCCTGCCTCACCCCCCTGAGCTGCTGCAGTTATAGGCATGTGCTGCCACACGCAGCAAGACACTATATTTTTAACGACTTTAACCTTTTTTTTTTAAAAAAAGAGATAGAGAATCAATTTGATTTATTTTTCCATTTGGCCTTTGTTTCTCCAACACTTAGTTGTATATGTGGTACTCTGGGGTTTGAACTTGGGTCCTCATGCATGCCAGGCAAGTGCTCCAGCCGCCGAGCCACTGTCCTAGCCCTTATTTCACCTTTTTTTTTTTTTTTTTTAAAGAGAGGGACAATGAGAGAGACAGAGAAAGAGAGAAACAACTTTTAGTTTTTCACATGGCCTTTGTTGCTCCAACACTTAGTTGTGTACATGGTGCTGGGGTTTGAACCCGGGTCCTTGTGTTTGCCAGGCAAGCGCTGAAACCGTTGAGCTACCACTCCAGCTCCTATTTCACTGTTTTTTAAAGCTCTGAACAAAGGAGTACTCCTGTTTTAAAAATACACTTTGGGGGGCTGTGGCTGTGGCTCAGTGGTTACGGCGCTTGCCCTGCATGTGCAAGTACGTGGGTTCAAATCCTAACACTCACATACCCAACTAAGTGTCAGAGCAACAAAAGCCATGTGAAAAAAATCAATAAAAATTGATTCTCTCTGTCACAGTCTCTCTCTCACTGTCCTTCTCTCTTTTAAAAACAAAAAACAAAACAAAACAAAACAAAAAACACACTTTGGGTCTGGGAATGTGGCTCATTGGTAGAGTAACACACACAAGGCCCTACCTAGGTTTGAGCCTCACTGCTGCAAAAACAAAAAAGAACAACACAAAAAAAAGAGTATTCACAGCTTAGAAGAGGTGCAGGAGTGATGAAGTATTTAAGTATCTGTCTAGTCCACAGTCATTGAAAAATATTCTTTTTTTTTTTTTTTTTTTTTTTTAAAGAGAGAGAAGGACAGTGAGAGACACTCAATTTTATTTAGTTTTTCATGTGGCTTTTGTTGCTCTAACACTTCATCGTGTACATGGTGCTGTGGTTCAAACCTGCGTCCTAGTGCATGCCAGGCAAGCGCCATAATTTCTGAGCCACCACTCCAG
This sequence comes from Aplodontia rufa, assembly GCA_004027875.1. Lineage (NCBI taxonomy): Eukaryota > Metazoa > Chordata > Mammalia > Rodentia > Aplodontiidae > Aplodontia > Aplodontia rufa. The sequence goes on along the minus strand of PVKS010022007.1, from coordinate 27,074 downwards.
CCCCAAGAAGATTCTTTTTGTGACAGCCCACAGAGGCTTCTTTTCCAGAAATTGTTTACAGTGATTCTTCTATAAAATTGAAGTGCTTTTAGAATATCCATAGTACCGTACTATATATGCATGTTATAAGGTGTTCTATTCATTATAATTGCCATTAATAAAAATAGATTATAGATATTAGAGAACATCTTTACATGTATTTTAGGATCAACATTCACCTTGCATGGTGATTTCATTAAACTATAGCTCAATATGGAGAATATCACTATGTTTACATTGTTAATTTTTCCAGTCTGTAAACATGGGATGTCTTTGTTTATTTAATTTTTCTTTAATTTCCTTGGTAATATTTCATGGTTTTCAGTGTGCATGTCTTTTATCTCTTGATTACTTTTATTACTAACCACCCTGTGCTTGTAATTCCAGCTGCTTGGGAGGATGACACAGGAGAATACAAGTTTGTTTGAGGTCAGCCTGGGCCTCAAACTGAAATTCTGTTACTGAGATTCTGTTTCCAAATAAAAAATAAAAAGGGCTGGGGATGTAGCTCAGTGCCCCTGGGTTCCATCTCCAGTGAAAAACAAAACAAAATAAATACAGGATGATATCATCTGTATACACAAATAATTGTACTTTTTTTTTCGCCCAGTTTGGATACTTTTTATTTTGTTTAATTGTTGTGACTAGAACTTCCAGTACAGTGTTGAACTGCAGTGGTGAAAGTAGGCATATTATCTCATTCATCTTAGAAAACTTTTAATCATTTACTATGGTATTAATGCTATTATTTTATAAGTGCCATTTATCATGTTGAGGAAATTTTCTGAGAGATTTTTATTGTGAAAGTCTGTTGGGTTTTGTCAAATGTCTTTATCAGTTGAGATGATCTTATCATTTCCCCTTTGTTCTGTTGGTGATGTTTTGTTGATTTTTTAAACCTTTTTTAATATAGCCATAATACCACAACTAAAAATGAGTAATTCCTTCATATCATCACATATCCAAATTTCCCTGAATCATGAATTTTCTTAAACACTTGGTTGCTGATAATCCCCTCCTACCCCCACTTGCTCAGTACTAAAGCAAATGCTTTACCACTGCTCTGTGTTCCCAGCCTCTTTTTCATTTTCTACTTTTTTTTTTTTTTTTGTACTGGGGATTGAACCCATTCGTTCTCAAACACAGAGCCACATCCCCAGGCACTCCCACTCACGCCCTCCACTTCTTTTTTTAAAGACTGGAACTTGCTAAGTTGCTGATGCTGGCTTTGAATTTGTGATCCTTCTACCTCAGCCTCTTGAGCTGCTGAGATTACAGGCATGTGTCACCATACCCACCTATCTCCAGCCCTTTTTATTTTTTGTTTTGAGACCAGGTCTTGCTTAGCTACCCAGGCTGGCCTTGAACTTATTATCCTTCTGCTTCAGCTTCAGCTTCTCAAGTTGCTGGGATTATATAAGCATGTTTCACCATGCTTGTCTAGTTGTTCAGATAATAGGTAGCAAACAACAGTATTTGACCATCACCTGTTATGCTTATCCATCCCTTAACAGCTTGCTGTGGTGAAATTGTGAGAAACTCAGTATGTTCAGATTTCCAAATCCAAAGGATGATTTGCCTTTGTTTTGTTTTGCTTTTGGTACTAGAGATTGAACCCAGGGACACTTAACCTCTGAGCCTCAACCCCATCCCTTTTCATTTTTTATTTTGAACTTGTGATCCTCCTGCTTCACCCTCCTGAGCTGCGGATTATGGTGTGTGCCATCATGCCTGGCTGATTTGTCTTTTCTAAGTTGATATTTATGCAACATTCATCTAACTCTTTTTATTTAGTATAGCCCACCCTGTTTAGCTCTGTGTGTTGTCTTTGAAACAATCCTAGTGCTGCCTTCTCCTAAAAAAATGGTGACTGGTTTGGCCTTTAATGGGAGGGTCTTTTCTTGGAAGAGAGGAAAGAAGCTTAGAATGGGTATGAATACATTATTAGTTTCATTGGAATGACATAATAATGTTAATGACAGCTTTTAAAGTTTTCTGCATGGTTTTCTTAAGAAGATAGGTTATATCTTTATAAGGAAGTATGGATAAAATATTGATTATCTCAGTGTCTGTTGAAAGTACCTACTCATCTTGTGTTCTAGCCTTTACTGTTCCCTCTTTGATCTATGTTTTAGAGGCCATCTTTTGTGCCTTTTACTCCACTCCTTGTTTATATAGTTAAAGTCAAAAGCTGTGAAGTTCTGGAAGATTATTGTTGCTGGTGGTTCAGGGACACAACTTAAAAATAAACGATGATTTAGGTAATCATATTTTGGTGTTTTCAGGTTGAAATGGCTCTTTCATGTGTATTAAGTTCTCAAAGGCTTGTACTTTCTGTAGTTTACTGGTCCAGGTTTGCTAGTGTGTATTGTTGTCCTTTATTTAGCTAATCATGATGATAAATGTTTCCCTCCAGGTCAAGTAGTTAATATTGTCTTAAATGTTTTGACATGATCTTACTTTCCCCCCATTCTTTCATCACTTTCGTGAGGTTTGAAAAACCTAATAGCTACTATAAATACAAAACCCTATCTTATTCAATTAAATATGAAGCACTGTGACTAAAGTTTACCTTTTTTTTTTACTGTTCCATAAATGGTTGTGTTTGGTTGTCATATTCTTAGTCTGTTCAAACTTTTTTTTTATGATATTTATATTTTGAAGCATCTAGTCCTGTAGAATTCTCCACTTTCTAGATTTATCTGGTCATTTCCTATGTTCTTTAATTTGTTTCATTATTATCAGTGTTTCCTATAATGTGGATATTAGGTTTAAAGTCTGGATTAAATTTTGCTCAAATATTTTTTTGGAAGAATACTTATAGATTTGGGAAAAATAACATTAGGAAAGCATAGTCATGATAATATCTAAATTCGATTTCTTGTTCAAGATGGTGATTGTCAGGGGCTGGAGTGGTGGCTCAGCAGTTACGGCACTTGCCTTGCATGTGCCAATACGTGAGTTCAAACCCCAGCACCACATACACAACAAAGTCTCTGAGCAACGAAAGCCATGTGAAAAACTAACTAAACATTGATTCTCTCTGTCTTTCTCTCCCACTGTCCCCTCTTTCTTTAAAAAAAAAAAAAAAAGATGGTGATTGTCAAGTTTCTGTTGTAAGGCTATTTTTCTCTGTTAATAAGTAATTTTGGAGTAGTAGGCAGTGTTTGAATATTGTGTTTACTAGCAGCTTTACAAAACCCACTGTTTTTTGGATCCATTGATCATCGCCTGAATTATATCTTAAATTGGGGGATGTAAAATGAGACTTTTCTATCATTGAAAAAAGTCATTTTTAAGCTGGGTGTGGTGGCACATGCTTGTAATCCCAGTGGCTCAGGAGTTTGAGACAGGAGGATTGTAAGTTCAAAGCCAGCCTTAGTGAATTAGCAAGGCCCTAAGCAACTTAGCAAGACCCTGTCTCAAAATAAAAAAATAAAATGGGCCGGGGATGTGGCCTAGTAGTAAGGTACCTCTGGGTTTAATCCTCAGTACAAAAGAAATTTTTTTTTTTTACTGGCATTTTTCTGTAATGAAGTGCCTTCCTATTTCCTGTCTCATTTTGTGATTCAGAGTGTAATTGAGTACTTGCGGATTTTTATTTATGTAATAAAAATCAATTACAGTCATAACTCTTTTTGTTCAAACTATTCCAGATATGGCCAGTGAAACCCTTTGAGACTGACCACAATGTAGAACAGTCTGAAGTTATATATCTTCATTGCTATGGAGGTGTCTTCTAGTCCTTTTTAGTGGACAAACCTAGGAAATACTTTATAAATATATGTATATATATATATAAATAAAATTTCATATTAATATTTCATGTTTAAATTTAACACTAAAGAACTTTTTGTTAATTCATTTTGAATTTCACATTGTTTCTCTTACACTGAATATCTTGGTTCTGAGTAACATGAACTTATTGCTTTGTCTGTTGTACATAATGTAATTTCAAAGTTTTAGCACTATTACATATTACTGCCGATGATGAACATGTTTACCAAGATCTTGACTGTAGAATATCCCTCACTAAGCATTTACAGAGCATTGTGGATTTGTTTTTTTGTTTGTTTTGGTACCTGGGTTTCAACCTAGGGGCATTCAACCACTGGAGCCATGTCCCCAGCCCCTTTTAAAAATTTTTTATTTTGCTTAGGGACTCTTAAGTTGCTGGGGAAACTTGTGATCCTCCTGCCTCAGCCTCCCGAGCTACTAGGATTACATACATGAGTGCCACTGCACCTGGCTACAGAGCATTGTGTTAAAAAATTATTTGAAATAGTTTTTGTGTTGTTATATTACTAATTTGATTTGTAATTGTGTTCGCTTTTTTATTTTGCTTTATTTTTTTTTCTTTTTGTTCTTTTTTTTTTTTTTTTTTTTTTTTTTTTTTTTTTTTTTTTTTTAATTGCTACTGGGGATTGAACCTAGGGTGCTCTTCCCCTGAGCTTCATCCCCAGCCCTTTCTGTTTTTGGTTGAGACAGGTCCCACTAAGTTCCCCAGGATGTCCTCAAACAGGCATTTTGAGGACATCCTGGGGAACTTGTGATCCTCCTGGCTCAGCCTCCTGAGTTGCTGGAATTACAAGTGTACACTCTCATGCCTGGCTGTGGTTTTGTGGTTTTGATTATAGCTAACAATGTGAAGTTGTATCTTACTATCTTTCTATGATTTCTTTCTGGTTTTTTTTTTTTTAATTGGGGATTGAACCCAGTGATGTTCAACTACTGATCCACATTCCCAGTACCTTTTTATTTTTATTTTGAGGTAGGGTGGCTTTGAACTTGTGATCTTCCTGCCTCAGCTTCCCAGCTGCTGTGATTACGTGTGTGTACCACTGTGCCTGGCCCCAGTCCTTTTTTATTGTTTTATTTTGTGACAGGGTCTTGCTAAATTCCTGAGGCTGGCTTTGAACTTGGGATCCTTCTGCCTCAGCCTCCTGAGTCACTGGGATTATGGGTGTGTGGTACTGAGCCTGGCTTACATGTATTCTTTGGATAAATGTTTTTGCCCACTTTTTAAAAAATTTTTTTAAAGCTTTTTTTCTTTTTTTTAAAGAGAGAGGGACAGTGAGAGAGAGAGAGAGAGAAACAATTTTATTTAATTTTTCATATTGCTTCATTGCCGTGACACTTCGTTGTGTACGTGGTACTGGGGTTTGAACCCGCTTACTCGCACAGGCAAGGCAAGCACCGTAACTGCTGAGCCACCTTTTGCCCACTTTTAAAAAAATATTTTATTTAAGAATAGTTTTAATTTCGGGCTGGAGCGGTGGCTCAGCGGTTTCGCGCTTGCCTGGCAAGCACGAGGACCCGGGTTCGAACCCCAGCACCACATACACAACTGAGTGTTGGAGCAACTAAGGCCATGTGAAAAACTAAATAAAGTTGTTTCTCTCAAAAAAAAAAAAAAAAAGAATAGTTTTAATTTTACACAGTTTCAAGGATAATACATTTTCCATATGTCCTTCTCCTAGGACCTGTATACATTTAAAATTTTGTTATTTATTTGTGAGTTATATGAGTTCTTTACATATTCTGAAGAAAGAATTTTATAATTAGATATATGATTTGCAAATACATTGTCACATTGTGTGGATTGTTTTTCACTTTCTTAATGGCGTCCAATATAGAATGGATGTTTCTAATTTTTGTTCTTGTTTGTATGGTACTGGGGATTGAATCTCTGGGTCCTGTACCACTGAACTACATCCCCAGATCTTTTTTAAATTTTAGACATGGTCTCAAAAAATTGCCTAGGCTGCCCTGGAGTTTGTGATTCATCCTTTTGCCTCAGGTTCCTGAGTAACTGTGCCATTGTGCCCAGCTGAGCATTTTAATTGTGTTGGGGTTCAGTTGATCTTTCCTTGTCATTTTTTTTTTTTTGGTACCAGGGATTGAACTCAGGGGTGCTTAATCCCCATCCCTTTTTAGATTTTATTTTGAAACAGTGTCTCACTAAGTTGCTTAGGTTCTGGTTGAGTTGCTGAGGCTGGCTTTGGACTTGCAATCCTCCTGCCTCAGCCTCCCGAGGGGCTGGGATTACAGGCTTGCACCACCGTACCCAGTGTCACTTGTGCTTTTGATGTTATATTTCAGAAGAAAAAAGGGGGTGGGGTGAGTGAGGAGATGTGGCTCAGTGGTTAAGTGCCCCTGGGTTCAATCCCTGGTTTAAAAAAAAAAATGTCATGCAAATGTTGTATTTAAGAAGGCTTTGTCAACAAAGATTTCACAAGATCACAAAGCCTTATTCCTAGTTTTTTTTCCGGAGAGTCTTATAATTCTAGTTACCATATTTAAGAATTTGATCCTGCTGGGCATGATGGCACACACCTGTAATCCCAGCTGCTTGAGAGGCTATGGGGATCCCAAGTTTTAGGCTAACTTGGGCAATGTAGCAAGCCCCTCTAAGAAACGAAGTAATTATTTGATTCATTTTGAGTTTCCTTTGGTATGTAGTAGACTATGGAAGGGGGACCCAACTTTACATTGCGGCATATAGATATCCCGTTGTTACAGTACCATTTATTGAAAAGACTGTTCTTTCCCCATTAAATTGTCTTGGCACAACATTGTTTTGTATTGACCTATATGACTGTTCTTAATGCCAGTGCCACATTGTTACAGATTATTATAAATCCACAGTGAGTTTTGAAGCAGGAAGGTGTGAGTCCTCCATCTTTGTTCTTTTTCTAGATTGCTTGGGCTTTATGGGTACCCAAACATTTTCTATGTGAACTTTAGGATCAAGCTGTCAAATTTCTACAAGAAAAAACAAAAACAAATCAGTACAAAAGCAGCCAGGACTTTAGATAGGAATTACATTGACTTTATAATCTATTTGGAAAGTTATTCCATGTTACCAATATTGTCTTTTTATTCATGGTCATGGGCTTTTTATTTGTCTCCTTTTATTTCTTTAAATAATGTTTTCAGTCAAGGAATTTTTACTTTAAAAATTTTTTTTTTCAGTCAGACTATTTATTTTTAAGAGAGAGGGACCGTGAGAGGGGGAGAGAGAATCAATTTTATTTAGTATTTCATGTGGCTTTCATTGCTTTAACACTTCGTTGTGTATGTGGTACTGGGATTCAAACCCCAGTCCTTGAGAGTGCCTGGCAAGAGCTGCAACTGCTGAGCCATTGCTCCAGCCCCCAGTCAGAGTATGTATGTATGTATGTATGTACTTTAAAGAGAGAAGGACAGTGTGAGAGAGAGAGAATCAATTTTTATTGAGTTTTTCACATGGCTTTCATTGCTCTGACACTTAGTTGTGTACATGGGTGCTGGGGTTTGAACCCGTGTACTTGTACATACCAGGCAAGTGCCCTAACCGCTGAGCCACCGAGCTAGCCCCCAGTCAGAGTATTTGAATGTAAGAATTTGACAGGAATTATGAAGGAAATTTTTGTGAACATTTCATGAAATTTCTAGGAATTAATCTTGAATGTTTGTAGTGTTATCCCGTTTTTTTCATGTGTAAAAGAATTAAGTTTTCCAGTCCTATTTATCTTGTATATGTATATACTTTTTCTTTCTGTCTTTTTAAAGAGAGAGGGACAGCTAGAGAGAGAGAATCAATTTTATTTAGTTTATCATGTGACTTTTGTTGCATTGACACTTTGTTTTATGGGGTGTTGGGGTTTGAACCTGTGTCCTTGTGCATGGCAGGCAAGCACTGTAGATGCTGAGCCACTGCTCCAGCCCCTATCTTATATATACTTTCTTAAATTTTTGTGCTAGTATTTGAAAAATAATTCAGAGATTCATAGTTCCTAAAGCAATAATTTTAGTTTTGGTTTGTAATTAAGATTTGACAAACAGTAGGATAAATCAAATTTTTTCTTGGGTTCAAAAAAAGAAAATTTGCATTAATCTGAAATCTATCTTTGTCTCCCTCCCCACCCTGCCTTGCAGAGTTTTATATGAAGGGAAAGAGAGACTTATTCCAGGATGTGAAGTGATCCAAGCCACGCCCTATGGTCGCTGTGCCAATGTCAACAACAGTTCAACTACTTCACAAAGAATCTTTATCACTTATCGAAGGGCTCCTCTAATTCGACCCCAGAATTCCTTGGCAGTAACTGATATCTGTGTTATTGTAACCAGCAAAGGAGAAACCCCTCCCCATACCTTCTGCAAAGTTGACAAAAACTTAAATTGTGGAATGGTAAGAGTAGTCATTTTATTTTCTAAGTTTCATTTGAAAGTATGCCAAGAGGCATGCCTTTTGAATCTCTGTTTACTGTCAGGGTATAGTTTATTCTCATATTTTTATGGTTCTTGTTTTTATTATTTTTGGCTCTCTAATTTTTGATTCATAGTAATTCATAAAATTTTATATTCAGAATGAAAATCCAGAAAATGTATACTTTAAGTTAGAGATTTTTACTTATTTTTATTTTTGGGTAAATCCTAACATTGTCTTTGTTACACCAAAATAGAGATTTTATTAACTTTTGGGTTTCAGTAGTGTCTTTGAGAACAAATTGCAGAGAGAGAGAGGGTGAGAGCTCTCCTAATGTATATTTATTTTAAATATTATGGGTATGTTTACCAATCATCTATCTATCTATCATCTATCTATCCATCCGTCCATCCATCCATCCATTCTGGGGATTGAACTCTTGGGTACTGTACCACTGAGCAACATCCCCAGCCCCCACCTTTTTTAAAATTTGGAGACAGGGTCTCAACTAGATTGCCTTGAATTTGGGATCCGCCAGTCTCAGCCTCCTGGGTTGCTGTGATTACAGGCGTGTGCCACACCATGCCTGTCTTGTTTATTTATTTATTACTGGGGATTTGACCCAAGGGTGTTTTAAACATTGAGTTCCATCCTAGCCCTTTTTGTTATTTTGAGAGAGGATCTTGCTAAGTTGCTGAGGCTGGTCTCAAACTTGGCAGTCCTACTGGTTCAGCCTCCCAAATCACTGGAATTACAGTTATGCACCAATGTGCCCAGCAACATATATTTTATTTTATTTTTTTTCTTTTCTTTTCATTTTATTATTTTTTTTTTTATTAATTTTTTTTTATTTTTGAGCAACCTTACAAGATTTTAACAAAATAATATAAAATGTGTATATATTCTGGATATTGCAATTATCCCCAGGAGTGCCCCCCCCAATTACCCTCCCTTATTCCCCTTCCCCTTCCCATTATAACTCTAAAAAAAGTATTAGATTGTAAAGCATTACATCTTATCTGGATTTAACTCATGTTACTAGAACAACTTTCTCATTGTCCAGGGTCTAGACCCCACCTCCACAGGTGAGTGGAGACAGTCGACCCTTAGATCTCTGGGTTAAGCTGATTTTACTCATCATGATCTCTTCCATAACCATCCATTTACCCTCGAAGGCTGCAATATCATTGTTTCTAATTGCTGTGTAATATTCCATGGTATAAATGTACCACAGATTTTGGATCCATTCTTCCAGTGAGGGACATCGGGGTTGTTTCCATAGCCTAGCAATAGTAAATTGTGCTGCTATGAACATCGATATTGCTGTCTCTGTAATGTGCTGATTCTAAGTCCCCTGGAAAGATGCCCAGGAGTGGAATAGCAGGGTCGTATGGTGGAGTCATCCCTAATTTTTTAAGGATTCTCCATACTGCTTTCCAGAGAGGCTGTACCAGTTTGCAGCTCCACCAACAGTGTGTTAGTGTGCCTATCTCTCCACATCCCCTCCAGCATCTATTGTTGTTTATTTTCTTCATCTTTCCCATTCTGACTGGTGTAAGGTGATATCTTAATGTGGTTTTCATTTGCATTTCTCTGATTACTAATGATTTAGAGCACTTTCTCATGTATTCATTGGCTTGATCAATGTCCTCTGGTGAGAAGTCTCTATTTAGCTCATTGGCCCATTTATCAATTGGGCTGTTGGTGTTTTTGTGGCTGATATTTTTGAGGATTTTATAGATTCTGGATATGAGACCCTTGTCTGAGGAATCATAGTCCATGATACTCTCCATTTCTGTAGGAAACCAACATATATTTTAAAAGGACTCTAGCGAAGAAAAAAATTGGACATAAACATTTTCATTTCTTTTTTTTTTCTTTTTTGGTCATGGGGGTTTAACCAAGGGATGCTCTACCATTGAGCTACACCCCTGGCCCTTTTAAATTATTCTTTTGAGACAGGGTCTTACCAAATTGCAAAGGCTGGCTTCAAACTTAATCTTCCTGCCTCAGCGTCCTGAGTTGCTGGGGTTACAGGCATGGACCAGTGTTTCTGGTTACATACACATTTTATTTATAGTACTAAAATTTACTCTTGGGTCAGATTTACTTATTTATTTATTTATTTATTTATTTAAAGAGAGGGACAATGACAGAGAGAAAGAGAGAATCAATTTTATTTAGTTTTTCATGTGGCTTTCATTGCCCTGGCACTTCATTGTGTACATGGTGCTGGAGTTTGACCCGAACCCATGTACTCGTGCATGCCAGGCAAGTACCATAAACCTCTGAGCCACTGCTCCAACCCCAGGTTAGAGTTTTTTAAAGAAATATTTTTGTGTTTTTAATTTTTAGTATTTTCATTGGCGCATTGTAATTATATAGTAGGATTCATTTTTACATATTCGTACATGCACACAATATAATGTGGTCCGTTTTGTTCAGTTCAGATTTATTTTGAAAAACATCTTCATGTCCAACTAAATGTTAGCTTAACGTGACATGGGAAAATGGGGTGATCTATGGAAGTGATGAATGACCTTATAGCATACAGTGATCCAAGTCTTTTCTAGCTTGGGTTTTAATGCCTACTCCATTTTGTGCTGTCTCTTTCAAACCGAGGCAGTCTCTGGATCATTGCAGAATTTTAAACTTTTTGTAATTGTGCTGTGCTATTTGTAACTCCTTTTTTTCCCCTTTTAGTGTTGATTATTGTGTTTTGCTATATTTGATGCTCTATAGTCTGTTCAATAAACACATTGAAAAAAAATTTTTTTTTTATTGGTGCTGAGGATTGAATCCAGGGCCTCATACATGCTAAGCATGTATTCTACATATTTCCCCATCCCTATAAACGCAGGATTTAAATTGGCACTCCTGAATAAATAATCAAAATCTTTAGATTCAAGAAAATCAATTTCTTTTCACTTTTTTTTGTCTTTTGTAAAATTTAATTCATATTTTACAGTGGGGTTCCAGTGTATTTCTATGTTACAAGAAGTCTGTGCCTGCATCAAATTCAATAGCATATAAAGCTGGTAAGTGAACTAAAGATGTATCTCTTAATGTAGTTACTGCTGCACATTAACATTTGGCTAGCAGAGACAAAGTATGTCCCCTTATGTAGTTTGTGGAATTGTTCTATTCATAAAATTGAATTACCTATAATTTTGGTATGTAAAGGCGTATGTTTTCTTAAATGGATTCTATATTACAAGATGATGCTCCCCTCCCACGCGGAAATGTGCTGCTAGTTAAATTTAAACTTTTTTTTCAAAGCCTTATGTGGAATAAATATTCAAACTTTTGGTCTACACTAATAGTTAACAATTTAATGGGAAATTACTTACTCTCTGACCTTTTATATTTTGGCAATCAGGAAGGTGTCAAACTGCATCTTTACTTCTTATATTTCCTTCTCTTATCTTTGTGTGTCTGATTTGAAACCACATGTTACTTGCCATGAAAAGTGGACTTGCTTCCTTTCTTGTTGCAAAGAATCAGCTATATGGAGGAGAGGAGGGCCTGAGAAACTTTTCTGCCATGAAGTTTTTGAGAAATCTATCGCCACATTCTTACTGCACAGTAAAGTGTCAAGGGCTGTAAAGATTTAAGTGTGACCTCTTCATCCCACTGGTATGGTGGGATAAAAACTGAAAATACAGGTATGCTCCAGTTATAAATAGAAGAGATCCTGGAATACTTCTTTGTGAAAAGAATCAGTACCATTTACTTTTGATCATGCACAGTTTTCAAAATGGAGTCTATTTCAGGGGCATTAGTCAAATCCATGTCTGAAAACTTTATTGTCTTCATAAAAACATTCATACTAATGAATCAAACAATTTAATTAGAAGGCAACAACTAACTATAAAATTCAGTATCATCTTGAAATATGATACTGCTGAATACTGCTGTAGTGCTGATTATCCATGATTCCCTTGTTTTCTCTTTTTTGGTGGGGAGAAGGTATCACTTTTCAAAACAACTTGCCAGATAGGTGGTGTACACCTATAATCCCAGCAACTTGGGAGGCTGAGGCAGGCAGATCACAAGTTTGAGACCAGCCCTAGCAACTTAGCAAGGCCCTAAGCAATTAGTGAGACCCTGTCTCAAAATAAAAAATAAAAAGGTTTGAGATTATGACTCAGTAATAAAGGACCTCTGGGTTCAATCCCCAGTACTAAAAACAACAACAAAATTACAGAAGGAGACTTTGTGAAAGCATTTATGTATTTGTTATGAGACGCTTATTTTAGAATACAGTTTTGGAGATTGCATATAAACTCAGAATTCTGCTAGTGATTTTCAAGTTTTTAGACATCATTAAATTAGAGGCTAATTAGTGATGTCTTGTAGCTACTTTGGTTCTCTCAGTGCTCCCTGCTCTGCTTCCTGGGTCTCGCACACTCTACTCAGTCGCAGGGGCTTCTGTTTCACCTACTTTTCATGTTGCATGCATTTTGCACTGCTTCTCTCTCAACATGAGTGTAGGAGCTGTGATAATTTCTGTTGCCTTGGCATTATTTTATAGCACTTGTACTTTCCCTGAATTTTTTCCCTGAAGACTAACTGAAATAATAAATTTTCCTGTATCTTTATTACCATTCTTCACAAAGTGTTGGCCTATCTAGAAAAAATACATTCAGATTGATTGAGTATAGTCTTGACTAGTATATCGACTAGTGTATTGAATACAGTTCCTTGTTATAATTCACTCTAAATCTGTGGGTAAAATTTAAAGGATTATTTGTTAATTTAATTTCTGTTACAGCAAGAGAAAAATTGATTTTAAGCCAGGTGTGGAGGCACATGTCATGCAGGAGGATTGAATGCTCAAAGCCAACCTTAGCAATTTAGTGAGACTCTGTCTCAAACATAGAAAGCACCTCTGGGTTCAATCCCAAGTACCAAAAAAAAAAAAAAAAAAAAAAAAATTGATTTTCAAATTTTACACAAATATTTCCATGAACTTTGGCATTAAGATATCCTTTTAAATCATATCATATATAATTTATGGGAAAGTCACTTTTCAAAGAAAATTCATCATTATCTCCTTTTTCCGAAAAGGTTTAATTTTTAGGTATCCAGAAGATGACTATGAGTCCTTTCCACTCTCAGAATCTGTACCTCTCTTCTGCCTTCCTATGGGAGCCACTATTGAATGTTGGGATCCTCAAACCAAATATCCACTTCCAGTTTTTTCAACTTTTGTCCTGACAGGTTCTTCAGCGGAAAAGGTATATTTTTGTCTTGTTGATGAAACTTATTTTGTCCATGTTTCTAATCCTACAAAGTGGTTAGTATGATGTAAGCTTTCTTTGATTATTAGTGTTATTTTGACAAAAGACATTTAAATTTATGCTGTAATGGCCACGTACTCTTGTACCCTTGCTGATACCCCTGGACCTTCTGAAGCTCTGGAGAAACCACTGTCTTAAAATAAAAAATAATAAGTATTTGGGGTGTAGTTCAGTAGTATAGTTCTTTTGCAAGGTTTAATCTCCAGTACTGCAATAAGAAGTCCTTAAAAGTTAGTGAATGGATTAAACAACAGATAGGAATATAAATTTTTTTAAACGTGTCACAATAAAACAGTAAAACATAAAAAGGGATTTAAAGATATGGTGGATAGAATCAGAAGGTTCAATAAGTATGTAACAAGTTCCAAAAGAGACCTGAAAAGAAAAAGGCAACATTCTAAGAGCTATTGATTAGTTGAGACTTTTCCAAAGTTAATGGAAACTTGTCTCTAAAGGTACACTTTGAATTTTTAGCAGAAAAACAAATAAGTAAACTCACCTCTTTTCATATAATAGCAATATATGGTACACCAAAGACAAAAAAAGTAGAGAAAGGAGATTGATTTATGTAAAACATGTGTTGTGTAGAAACAGTAATAATGACATAAAATAATAGATTAAAATAAAGAGAGATGGGTGTGGTGGTACATGCCTCTAATCCCAATGACTCAAGAGGCTGAGGCAGGAGGATCCTAAATTTGAGATCAACCTCAGCAACTTAGCATGACACTGTCTCCAAATAAAAAAAAAGGTCAGGGGCAATGGCTGGGGATATTATTCTGTGGTAGAGCACCCCTGGGTTCAATCCCCAGTACTGGAAAAAAGAAAAAAAAGCAAAAATAAAAATATTACTAAAAAGAAGATAACAGTGGAAATAGAAAGCTTTCTTAGGAAGTTTGATAGAGTGGGCAGTTTTATTGGAAAAATATATTTCACGAGCGGTGACTTATGTGGATCAAACAGAATTCATCTATGGTCTCATGTTGTAACACATGTTCTAGCTTAGCTTTCAGAACATGATACTAAGTGAAAATCAGTACTGTGTTAACTGTATTACCTACAACTAAATTAACTTGTTAGCTTAATAATCATTTACAGTTTCTCTTATTGAAAGTAGTTAATATAACTGAAAATTAAAAAATCTTGAAATACTTAAGAGTTACCTGGGAGCTGGAACAGTGGCTCAGCAGTTGGAGTGCTTGTCAGGCATGCTTGAGGACCCGAGTTCAAACCCAGCACCACATATACAGCTAGGTGTTGGAGAAACAAAGGCCAGTTGAAAAAATAAATAAAACTGATTCTCTCTTTTTCTCTCTCTCTCTTTAAAAAACAAAAGTTACCTGGCTGAGCGAGGTGACTCATGCCTGTAATCCCAGAGGCTTGGGAGGCTGATGTAGGAGGTTCTCAAGTTCAAGGCCAGCCTCAGCAATTTAGTGTGAGACCTTCAGTTTGGGTCTGTGACTAAAATATCTGAAAAAATAACTTAGAGGAGGGAAGGTTTATTTGGGGTTCGTAGTTTCAGAGGTTCAGTTCATAGATGGCAAGTCCATTGCTCTAGGCCAACATGATTATATGTATAATGACAAATAGTTATTAAGGTTTATGAAGTATAGCTGGGCATGGTGGCACATATCTGTAATCCCAGAGGCTTGGGAGGCTGAGGCAGGAGGATCACAAGTTCAAAGCCAGCCTCAGCAACATAGGCTCTAAGCAACTTACTAAGACCCTATATGAAAATTAAAAAGGCTCAGTGGTTAATGTTTATATATCATACATACATGCATGTCATATATATATGACATATATATATATATATATATATATATATATATACATACACACACACATAAACACGTATAGTCACAACTAAACTTTTTATTCCCTTTATCCTTTCAGTTTCTTCAACCTTTGGGGATGTGGCTCAGTGGTTAAGTGCCCCTGGGTTACATACCTGGTACTGAAGGAGAGAGGGGAGGATTTATAAAGAGAAGGATTTATAGAGCGAGGATTTATAGAGAGAAGAATTGATGGTTTAGAGGAGGGGATAGGTATGATGATAGAAATGCTTCACAAAAAAAAGTATTCACAAAATTCCTTAGCAATATTTCTTTTTCTTTCTTTCTTTCTTTCTTTTTTTTTTTAAAAAGGGACAGTGAGAGACAGAAAAAGAGAATCAATTTTATTTAGTTTTTTTGTGTGGCTTTGGTTGCTCCAACACTTTGTTGTGTATATGGTGCTGGGGTTTGAACCCACGTTCTCACGCATGCCAGGCAAGTGCCATAACCACTGAGCCACTGCTCCAGCCCCACCTTAGCAATAATTTTGAAGAATAGAACAGCAGGAATCACCAAAGTATAACAAAATGTACAAAGGCAAAATATCATGAAATAGCCTATATGCCTGGTACTATACATAGGTCTGTACTGTTGAACAGGAATTGAGAACATAATGCCATCTACTTGGACTATGACATATTACATGTAAATGGGGAGCTTTTGAAGGATCAAATTATTTCAACACGTCTATGCCTAGTGTTTTATCAACTCAGATACTTCCTCTTCTCACTAAGACCAATTAATGTTTACTGCAGTAGTTATTTTCAGATGTGGTGAGTCCAAGTGGCGTTGAAAGTCTGTGGCTTGGGGACTAGGTAATGTGTTGTTGCTGAGGGAGATTGGGAACATTGGAAAAAGTATGTATGTAATGAATTCATTTTTGAAAATAATGCCTATAGAACATTCAGGAAGAGATATTGCTAAGTTATTTGGAAATAAGAGTTTGGGCTAGGTGTGATGGCATATGTCTGTAATCCCAGCAACTTGGGAAGCTGTGGCAGAAGAATTACAAGTTCAAAGCCAGCCTCATCAACTTATTGAGGCCATACACAACTTATTGAGGCCTCAGCAACTCAAAATTGAAAGTGAAAATGGGCTAGGGATGCAGCTCAGTAGTTAAATTCCCCTAGGTTCAATTCCCAGTACCCCTCCACCCTCAAACACACACACACACACACACACACACACACACACACACACACACAAAGACAAATGGAAATGAGAGTTTGGAGTTCAAGAAAGTTCAGACAACTAGAGGTGAAAGTTTGTATTTGTTAGTACAATTGTTAAATTCCTAAAGTTGGGCGTGGTAGTGTAGTTTTGTACTCCCAGCTGCTGGGGAGGTTATGGCAGGAGAATCTCAAGTTCAAGGCCAGCTTCAAGAATTTAGAGAGACCCTGTCTCAAAAGAAAAAATAAAATGGGCCAGGCAGGGATTTAGCTCAGTGGTAGAGTACCCCAGGGTTCAGTCCCCAGTGCAAAAAGCAGAAAACAGAAACATCAAAATCCTGAGAGATTGAAATTTTCCAAAAAAAATTAGAACCTTGGGGAATGCCAGTATTTAAGTGTTGAATAACAGAATTGGATCTAGTATAGGGTAGAAAAAGTTAGGCAGAAAAATATCAAAGAAGTAGAGCATTTCAACACAGAGGAAACTCACTGAAAGTCATTGAGATCTTGATCAGAATTATTTTGATGGAAATAGAATGGAGATTACAGTAGATTGAGGTAAAAAAATAGAGGTACTTATTGTTGAAGAACAAAGATGCTAATAGGTGTTTGACCAAATGGTCCAAGAAGAGAAAGTAATTAAGGCCATATATAATTTAGGCCACAGATTGAAAAAAAGAAACGTGAGGATCTGGATTTGAACCCCAGCACCACATATACAACTAAGTGTCGAGAAACAAAGACCAGATGAAAAAAAAAATTCTCTCCCTTCTCTCTCTCACTGTCCCACTGTCTCTTAAAAAAACAAAAGTTTAGATGTGCCATATATGTATGATATATAAACTTTAACTCAAGGCTGAAGTGATAAAGCCCTTGCCTACCATGTGCAAAGTCCAAGGTTCAATCCTTAGCATCACAAAAAATAAAAATAAAAAGTGAACAAGAGAAACAAATACACATACACACAAACATACATACTCAAAATGTATCAAATACCTCAGCTTAAGAACTTGAAGTATAAAACTCTTAGAAGAAAGAAGGGCAAAATCTTAATGACATTGGATTTGCTGATGATATCTATTATGACACCAAAGCAAAATTAGGGCAAAAGGAAAACAGATAAATTGTACTTCAACAGAATTAAAAACATGTTTGTTCATCTAATAACACTATCAAGAGAGTAAAAAGGGAGAAAATATTTGCAAATTATGTATCTGATAGGGTTTTTTTTTTTTTAAATAAAAGAGGGATAGTGAGAGAGAGAGGATCAGTTTTATTTAGTTTTTCATCTGGTTTTTATTGCTCTGACACTTGGTTGTGTGTGTGGTGCTGGGGGTACGAACTGCGCATGCCAGGCAAGTGCTGTAACCATGGAGTCACCACTGCAGCCCCTGGTAGGGTTTTTGTTTTGTTTTTATGGTACTGGGGATCAAACTCAGGGCCTGGCAGATGCTAAGCAGGCCCTGTACCATTGAAGTGCATCCCCAGCTTAGGGTATTTATATCCAGAATATATAAAAACCTCTTAGAACAAAAAACTGAATAACCCAGTTTAAAAATGAGCAAAAGACTTGAATAGGTTTTCTCCAAAGTACAAATAGCAATAAGGTGATAAAAGAGGTTCAGCATCTCTCTTCATTAGGGAAATGGAAATGAAAACCACAGTGAGATAAAACTTTACCCCCATTAGAATGGCTGTTAAACAAACAAACAAACAAACAAACGTAAAACCAGCCATGGTGGCATGAGCCTGCAATCCTAGCTCCTCATAAGTCAGAGGCAGGAGGATTAAAGTTTGAGGTTGGCTCAGGCAACTTAGTGAGATCCTGTCTTAAAGTGACCAGGATGTGGTGGTTGGTGCACATTGTTAATACCAGGTACTCTGGAGGCTGAGGCAGGAGGATTGGGAGTTTGAGGCTAGTCTTAGCTAAATATTTTAGTGAAACCCTGTCTCAAAAGTAAAAAATAAAAAGGGCTGGAGATTTAGCTCAATGGTGCCAGAGTTACGTACCCCTGGGTTTAATTCCTAGAACTGCAAACAAACAAGCAAACAAAACCCTGGAAAAAAGTATTGATGAGGATGTGAAGAAATTGGAACCCTTGAACATTGCTAAAGGGAATGTAAAATGGTGCTGCTGCTGTGGAAAACAGTTTGGCATTTCCTCCAAAAAGTAAACATAGAATTATCATATGATCCAGCGATCCCATCCTAGGTATATACCCCCAAAACTTGAAAGCAGAAACTCAGCCAATCATGGTGACCCATGCCTCAGCCTGGGAGATTGATACAATGGATTGCAAGTTCAAAGCTAGTCTCAGCAACTGAGTGAGGCCCTAAGCAACTTAGTGAGATCGTATCTCAAAATAAAATATAAAAAGGGTTGGAGATGTGGCTCTGTGGTTACGTACCTTTGGCTTTATCTCCCATACCCAAAAAAAAGAGTGGGGTTGGGAGCTAGGGATGTCTCAGTGGTGAAGTGCCGCCACAGGATTGAATCCTCTGCAAAAAAAAAAAAAAAAAAAAAAAAAAAAAAAAAAAAAAAAAAAAAAAAAAAAAAAAAAAAAAAGGAGGGACTCAGAACTGGTATATCAGTGCTCACGAAAGAATTAGTCACTGTAGCCAGAAGTTAGAAACAACCCTAATGTCCATAATTAGATGAACGTATAAGCAAAATGCAGTTTGTATGTGCAATAGAATAGTATTCAGCCTTAAAAGGTAGTGAAATTCGGATATATGCTGCCATACAGATGAACTTTGAAAATGTCTTAAGTAAAATAATTAAGACAAAAAAAGGACAAACACTATATGGTTCTATTTATAGGAAGTACCATTAAAATAGGAAAATTCATAGAAACAAATAGTAGAATAGAGGTTACTGGGACTTGGATTAGGGGTGAGGGAATGGTAAATTACTGTTAAGTAGGGTACAGGGATTCTCTTTGGAGTGATATAAACGTTCTGAAAGTGGATATTGTTAATGGTTGTGCAACATTGAGAAGGTTATTTCCACTGAATTATACACTTAAAATTGATTAAAGGGCTGTTTTTTCCTTTTTTAAAAAAATTTTATTGGTACCAGGGATTGAATCCAGGGGTGTTTAATCACTGAGTAACATCCCTGGCCTGTTTTAATTTTTATTTTGGGACAGGGCCTAGGTAAATTGCTTAGGGCCTCACTTAGTTGCCGAGGCTAGCTTTGAACTTGTGATCCTTTTGCCTGAGCCTCTGGGATTACAGGGCTATGCCGCCACAACTGGCTTAAAGGATTAAGTTTTGTTAAGTGTATTTTAACACAATACAAAAAAAAAAAAAATCACAAGTGCAATTTGAGTGAAGTCATTAGAGTACATTCTTTAGGGTAAGTGCTAGGTAAAACAGTTCACTGTGTGGTTAAAATAAAAACACATTACAAGAGGTTAGTATCTACTTTGAATGTATAATTATAGTGGAAAAATTTTAAAGGAATTTACTTAAAATTTGGTTATCTTCAGGATGGAATTTTTAGTGAGATATTTTTCTTATTTATATTCCCAGCAAATATTTCTTGTTTTAATAAGAGAAAAAGAGAAATTAATTTTTAAAAGCAAACTCAATCTTAAAACAATTCTGTTACTCTAGGTATATGGAGCTGCCATCCAGTTTTATGAACCTTATTCTCGGGATCTTCTAACAGAGAAACAGCTTATGCAGCTGGGCCTGTTGACACCTGTGGAGAGAAAAATGATCTCTAAATCCATCAATTCAAACAAATGCATTTGTTTACTTTCACACTGGCCTTTTTTTGAAGCTTTTAAAAAGTTTCTTATGTTTATCTACAAACTTTCTGTGTCTGGACCGCATCCTCTTCCCATTGAAAAGTATGTATAATGATTAGAGTGAAGTCTGGTGGAAAAACTGGACTTATATGAATATGTTTCATTGTTTATCTAGCTTTTAGCAGCAAAGTTAAAGTGGCAGTCATAGTCACCCTGCTCTTTACTTATTCCCTTCTTTACCCGAGTCATGGACTGTAACTTAAAATTGAAGAATGGTGGTAAGAATGGCCAAATATAAATCTTTCTGAGAATTCACCTGAAGAAGTAATTAATATCATTTGTGTTGTGTGTGTTTTTTCTCTTCATTTTCTAATCAACAAGACACACACAAGGGTACTCTCTACAAAAGTGACCAATTCAGGTTCTAAGTATAAAATATTTCTAAATGGATGTAGAAATTGGGAACGGCAGGTAATTAACATTAAGTTAAAGTTTGAGTTTTAGCACCAGACAGAATTCTTAATGATTTTTGTTTAATTTATGATTCTCTTTGTTATGGAAATCTTTTGTAAGTAGGAAAAATAGACATGGATGTGTGGTGGGCTTCTTTTTTTTTTTTTTCCAGAGCTGAGGACCGAACTTGGGGCCTTGCGCGTGCTAGGCAAGTGGTCTGCCACTGAGCTAAATCCCCAACCCCGAATCCAGGGCTTCTTGAGGCCAATTTTCTATCACTAAGCTACATCCCCAAGCCTAGGAGAATTATTTTTTTTTTATTTTTATTTTCCTGATAATAATAAGAAATATTAATATAGACTTTGCATCACAAATTACATTGTGTACATCAGAAGTCTAATGGGCATTTACTAACATTAAGGAAGTTTCTTTGGCTCTGGAGATGTAGCTCAAGGTTAGCATGCTTGCCTAGTATGTGCAGGCTCTGGATTCAATCCTTAGTACACAAAGTAAAAGAGAAAAAAAAAAGTTTTTTTCAGTCCTGGGAATTGAACCCAGGGGTGCTCTACCAATGAATTACACCCCCACCTCTTCACTTTTTAAAAACTTTTTGTTCTGAGACCAGGTCTCGCTAAGTTGCCCAGACTGACCTTGAAACTCTGATTCTTCCACCTCAGCCTTTGAGATCAGGTGTGCACCACTGTGCCTGGCCCCAAAATTTATTTCTTTAGCATAAATATTAAATAAATGACCTTGTAATAATATCTGGGATGATATATAGAGATATTTAAGATTTGTCAAATCTATAGAGGAGTTTAGAAAAGTAATTATGATCTTTATTTCAAAATCTTTTCCAGGCACATATCACATTTTATGCAAAACATCCCTTTTCCTTCACCTCAAAGACCAAGAATCCTTGTCCAGGTAATCAAAACGAAGCAGAGTCCTCTGCATATGCCATACCATTCATTGCAGAGTGGATTTCATGACCCTTTGAGTATGAGTTGAATCAATATACATTCATAAAATTCTTGAATTTCCATTATTTAATAGCTCTCCTAAACGTTTTTTCTGTAGGGGTTTTTTTTTTTTGTTCTTGGGTATGCAGAATTTAAATAATTATAATTTCTGATTCATGACATTGTCATTATTAGTCCATACTTGACCTTTTAGTAGCTAATTTTAATAATGTAAAATGTAGAATTATGATCATGTTCTTAATTTTAGAGTTACTGATAAATGTGAAAAATGAAATGAACCATGTTTGGAGTAGGGAACTGAAACAGTCTATAATAGTGCTTTTTAATCTGTCTGTGCTCAAGAACTAATTTCTTTTTCTTTGCAATAAGTGGCTGACCTAGGAAAGTATATAGCTTGTGATACGGGATTAGGATAGAATGATGAACATGTATGTATCCTGTTCATAGGTGTAATTCTATGGATTATGTACTTGGATTTGGGAGCAAGATCAGCTTTCCCTAAAAGTTGCTAAATATTTCACTTCTCTGTATATGTATATGTGTGTGTGCTTATATATGCATATATATATATGTATCTATATCTTTTCCTGGACCATAATAGTTTGCATATTACACTTGAATAGCATTGGTCTGTGGAGGCAAGCTATTTAATGTTTTTTCCCAATACAGATTTTGTTTTTAAAGAGAAAATCAATTTTATTTAGTTTTTCTTGTGGCTTTCGTTGCTTCAACACTTCGTTGTGTACGTGGTGCTGGGTTTCAAACCCATGTCCTTGCGCATGCCATGCAAGTGCCATGATGAGCCACCACTCCAGCCCCTTTCCCCAGTATTAACTTTATATGTGTGTGTGTGTGTGTGTGTGTGTGTGTGTGTGTATGAGGGAGAAGATTTAGTTAGATATTGTTGATCTTAAATATTTTCAGTGGAGCAAATATTAATATGTATGAGGCAAATGCGAAATGCTTACCAGTTTGTTGAGTAAATATGAAGCAATTATTGATTGCTTGATTGTACCAGGAATTGAATCCAGGGGCACTTAACCACTGAGCCATATCCCTAGCCCTTTTTTTTTTTTATTTTGAGACAGGGTCTCCCTAAGTTGCTTAGAGGCTTGCTAAGTTGCTGAGGCTGGCTTTGAATTTGCAGTTCTCATGCCTCAGCCTTCTGAGTTGCTGGGATTACAGGTGTGTGACATCTGTGATTTTTGACATTCCAAAAATCTTAACTGTTTTTTAAACAATTAGCTGAATCAAAACTCAAATTAACAGTTTAATTAAAAAGAACCAGTATAATACCTCTGAGTAAAAACAGCTATCAATTTATATCTTAGTGTGGTTCAAAAAGTATGTCTGTCTGCATATTAAAAACTATTTTCCATCTTACCCTTGATCTAAATATTTAGATTTCAAAATTGGTTTGATTAATTTATCTTTCTTTTTTTTTTTTTTTAAGCTGTCAGTCCATGATGCATTAATATTATCACAGCCAGTTTCTACACCTTTACCACTAAGGTAATATTAATAGTATTTATTTGTTTATTTATGGAGATGCTAGGCATCAAACCCAGTGCCTTGTGCCATGCTAGCAGAGTACTTTTCTGTTGAACTACACACCCCCAGCCAAGTTAATAATATTTAAAATGATATATTTATTCACTTGGAGCAGAATGCTTTAAAATATTTAGGGGTTAGGATAACACAATTAAGTGTTATTTTAAAAATTAGCTAAGGGTATCTTTTTTTTTTTTTTTTTTTTTGGTACCAGGGATTGAACCCAGGATGCTTAACCACTGAGCCACATCCACAGTCCATTTTATTTTTTATTTTTGAGACAGGGTCTCACTAAGTTGCTGAGGGTCTTGCTAAGTTGCTTCATCCTTTTTCTGGGGAGGCAGCAGGTACTGGAGACTGAATCCAGAGACCCTCTCCCGTTGAGCCACCTCCCCATCCCAATCCCCATCCTTTTCCATTTTTTGATACAGAATCTCACTGTGTTGCTAACACTGATTTCCAATATGTGATCCTCCTGTCCCAGCCTCCTGAGTCACTGGTATCACAGGCATGGATGATCATGCTTGCCTATCTCCATTCTTTTGAAGTTAGCTCAAATGTTTGTACTTTAGGAAAACTTTTCCCCATAACTTGCTCCTTTGTTTTTGAAAGGATGAGTTTAAATCATCCCATTATACTCTCAGTAAATTTACTATTTTTTATTTTTAATTGCTGAATCAGGACTTGAAATTACTACTAGGTTCTCAATCAATTAACTTTTAGGAAATTATTTTTGTTTTTATTGGTGCATTATAATTACACATAATGCTGGGATTCATTGTGACATATTCATACAAGCACATAAAATAATCTGATCAATTTCAATCCCCCCAGTACTTCCTTTACTTCCCATTCTCTTAGGAAGTGTTTTAATAAGGAGCTCTTAATTTGTTTTAACAAAGTATTTATTAACCTTTTCTCTCTTTTATTCTAGTGGAGCCAACTTTAGCACCCTGCTGATGAATCTGGGTCCTGAGAATTGTGCAACATTGCTGCTCTTGGTTTTACTTGAGAGTAAGATTCTGTTGCATTCCCTTAGGCCAGCTGTGTTGACTGGGGTAGCTGAAGCTGTTGTAGCTGTAAGTATAGAAGTTTCCTTTTATAACAAAATCATTGGTAGGGAATTTGTACTCTAAAGAGAAATCTGCTTTAAATAAAACGGTTTTGAAAATTAACCAGTTCAGTAAGAGTTTAACATAATTGAATTACAAAGAAAACTAGGAGGTATACATAAAACATAGGTGGTTTCTGTTTGAAGAAAAATGTCAATTTCTAATTTTTCATATATTAAAGTTTTCAAGTTAGTAAGTGCATGTTTACACAATAATTGAACTTGTAAATGAAATTGATAATGTTACATGAAAAGCTCTGGAGAATTTCAGATTAAATTAAACAAATGAATTACAGTATGGTTAATTTCCATTTTAATTTTTAATCATTGAATCCAGTAATATATATGACTTGATTGTGGATAGAATAATATAGGAATGCTCACCT
Organism: Aplodontia rufa; assembly: GCA_004027875.1. NCBI lineage: Eukaryota > Metazoa > Chordata > Mammalia > Rodentia > Aplodontiidae > Aplodontia > Aplodontia rufa. The sequence continues at coordinate 2,301 of PVKS010022007.1, read as the reverse complement.
CTTGTGTAAAGCACAAATAAAAATTAAATCAAGAACTCTTGTATAAAACTCTATGATGTTCTTATTGCACTTAGAAATCTGATGATGTAGGACTTTGTAAGCCATAGTATAGAACTTTGGATATTGTGTTTTCTAACCCTGTGTCCCATTTGTTTAATTTAAAGTAATTGATTCCTCTCTTCCCCTAAGTCTCTTTGAAGGTAAAAACTTAGTCTTTTGTTTACTTATTTTCTTAGCACTTACTCCAGTTGCTTAGCATGGAGTAGGCACTCAGGAAATAAATACTTGTTAAAACAACAAGTGGAGTATGTCTCCAAGAACTTAATTTGTTTTTTGTTTTGTTTCTGTGTTTCTGAGGATTGAATCCAGGGCCTCCCGCATGTTAAAAAAGTATTCTGTTGCTGAGCTGCCCTTCTAAGAACTTAATTTGATCAGAGAAATGTTGCTAGAACTGAAAATAATAATAACCATATAACATAGTTTATGAAGATCCTTATTATTACTTTTTCAGGTCTCTACAGTTGCATGTAAAAGCAATAGTTGTTGTAACGAAATGTTTAATGAACTGACAGCTTTAACAAGTTCCCACTTAAATATTCCTTCTTTAAACGTTAGTATTTATCATTCCTCCTTTGTCAGACTTATTTTGTCCCAGACTGTTGGATGATCCTAGCAATATAGGTGGAAAAAATGTAAATTGAAATTGGTAATCTTATAAAAATTGCAAGACTATATAGATGATAAAGGACAATTGTCTGAATTGTGTGCAAAACCATTGATAAGTCAGGATTTGATAGTTAGGCAAGTTAACATTTGAAAAAAAACTGAAAAGGTGACAGAATAAATGCTCAACAGGAAAATGATTTGAATGTCAGGAAATGTTAAAAAATTAATGGACATCCATAGCAAAGACAGAAGAAACCCATGAGTGCTTTTTAAAAAGACAACTATTTATGATGGTGCTGTAAAAGGTGAAGAGGAGAATGCCTTTTGTTGCTGTCACACAGTTTTGCTCTAAGATTTCTTAATGGCAGGTAAAATTTTCTTTCATTGGATGGAAGATAGTTTTCACTCAAGGAGATCTTATGTTCTTGCAAGGTCCTATGGGAGTGGCTCTGCCCCTCAGCAGTCTGATCTCATTTTCTACTATTCTTCCCCTTCTCCCTCTCTCCAACTGCACCTCTTTTGCTATCTCTGGAGCAGTCCCCATACCTTAAGGCCCTAGCTATTCCTTGCATTTAAAGCACTCTTCTCTAGCTATCTCCCTTTGGGTAAATCCCTCGCCATCTTCAGGTTTCAGCTTGGTTGTCACTTTCTTTGTGAAGCCTATCCTCTTTTTTCTAATACAGCCTGCTTTCCCTTTTTCCTGCTCTGAACTCTAATTGCTTTCATGTGGCTTTACCTTTTCTTTTTTCAGAAAACTACCGGTCATTTTGTAACAAATATATTTTATCAATTATGTGTTTTTTTTGCTGTGCAGGGTGGGGGGTATACTGAGGATTGAACCCAGGGGTATTTAACCACAGAGCCACATCCCCAGCCCTTTTTATTTTTTATTTTGAGACAAGGTCTCACTAAGTTGCTGAGGCTGGTCTCAAACTTGTGATCCTCACGCCTCAGCCTCCTGAGTTGCTGAGATTACAGGTGTGCTTGGCCTTTTATTTATATTCTGCTGCTTCCTGTCACACCAGGTGTTGGCAAACCATGTCCAAATTCTGCGTGCCACGTATTTTTGCATACTGAATGGAAAATAAGCCATTTTTTTGTGTTACCTAAGACTGTTTTTATGCACAAAAAGTTAAGTAGTTGTAATAGAGACAACATGGTTTGCAAGACATAAATTATGTAATACTTTCTACAGAAAAAAGTAGATTAAAATTCTAGACTAGGAGGATGAGAGGACAGGGGTCTTTGTTTTATTCACTAGTATGGTTTCATCATCTAGAAGAGTGACCTTTTCTAAGTACTCAAGTATTTGTCAAGTAAATAACGGTTGAAGATAAAAGTCACAAACATGAATAATCATCTGCAATAACTTGCAAAGGTAATTAAGTGCTATGGACATTTCTTTGGGGTAGGTGATGATGGATAAGGGTGAAAATTGAACTAGGTCTTAAAGATAGCAAGATTTTCATAGAAGAATTTCATCATTGATGATGACGTTTTTAATAGCTGGTTATTTAAAAACTTACTTGTCAAAAACTTGCCCTTTTCCTTAAAATGCACATGAAATAATTAAGGTTTAGCTTTGTAAAGGGAAACTGGTAGAGGTTCCTTTGTTGTTAGTATTTTTTTTAAAGA
>PVKS010022006.1:0-34377 GCA_004027875.1 Aplodontia rufa | reverse complement strand
GGGATGGTTCCCCCATCTTCCCAATCACCAGACTCCTATGAGTTCTTCATATACCCTCCCCCTCCCCATCCCCCTCCCTACACCTCCAAGTATCCTAGAGAGCCATCCCCCTATTACTCTGAAAGTCATTCAATTTGAGGTTTTGTTAGGTTAGCCATCTGACCTACTGCTTCAACATAAATTCTAGCATCAACAGATGAGAGAAACCATTCGGCCCTTGAGTCTCTGAGCTTGGGAGACTTCACTAAGCATAATTCTGTCCATCTCCATCCATTTGATTTCGAAAGCCATAATATCATCCTCTCTAATGGCCGAGTAGTATTCCATAGTATGTATGTACCAAAGTTTTTGTATCCACTCATCCAGTGAGGGGCATCTGGGTTGGTTCCATAATCTAGCTATAGTAAATTGAGCTGCTATGAACATGAGGCCACATCGCTATAATACGCTGATTCTAAGTCTTTTGGGAAAATTCCCAGGAGTGGGATAGCTGGGTCATAAGGTGGTTCCATCCTTAATTTTTTGAGGATTCTCCATACTGCTTTCCATAGTGGCTGAACCAGTTTGCAGTCCCACCAGCAGTGTAATAGTGTTCCTCTTTTCCCACAGCCCCTCCAGCATCTAAAAAAACCACATTCTTAAAGGAAAAATAATCCAGCTTATTCTTTTTGCTAATAGAATGGTAAGAAAGATGAGCAAAACTCACCAGATAAAGAATATAGGCATGTATCCATTAACATTAACCAGATATATGTCCTTCAGTGCTTTTGTCATTGTGTGAATCAGAGTCTACTCACACACTATGTTGGCTACATCATTATTACTAGGTGATGTAATATTATAGGATCTGTATGGGTGGTCTGGCATTGACCAAAACATTGTCAAGAGATGCACGACTGTACTTCATAGAAAAACCTTGTCATCAAACAGATGAAAACTCTAATGAAATATTTTGCATTACATTATACAAATTTATGAAGACATTACCTTTACAAAGAAAAACAAAAAATATAAGAACTCAAGAAAGAATGGCAAGAATCAAAAACAAACAACAAAATAGAGTAAATGTGAGCTGGCACAAGAATATTTTTACTTTAAAAAAATATAAATGAAGATGAAATTTTAAAACTGTCAAAAAGGAAAAGAGGGGGCTGGAATGGTGGCTCAGCAGCAGAGCACTCGCCTGGCATTTGTGAGGACCCAGGTTTGAACCCCGGCACCACACACACATCTAAGTGTGAAAAAAAAAAAACAGAAGAAAAAAAAATAAAATTGATTCTTTATCTCGGTTAAAAAAAGGGGGGGGGAGAACATGATAGGCAAAAAGATATATAAAGCAAAAAGATCAAACATATGTATAACTCTACCCAGGAGGGAAACCCCAAACATTGGAACAAAACAAATATGAAATTTTAAATTCAAGAAAGTTTTCTGAAACAAATGAATTGAAAGTACATAATATGTGCCTGAAAATTTTAACAAAAATCAGCCAATATCAAGACACATTCTTTAAATATAAAGAAAGATTGCCTTGAACAACTGGAGGAAAAAAATCAAGTGTCCTCTTTTTCCTTTACTAAGTATTCTTAAATATGTTCTGCTGACTTCTCTCATGCTTTTTATTATTCAAAGTGTGAGACAAAAAAAAATTCATAATCACCCTTACTGTCCTACAAATACAGATAACTTCAAACAATCAGGAAACTGGAAATATTCTTAAGACTTCCTTGAGAACAATATTTAGTTGAATAAGAGATGATTAAAATAAAACAAAGAAGCCCTACAATATCTCATTTTACAGGGCTAAAAACTAAGAATTAAGTGCTACAATTAACAGAAAACTAGGAGGTAGAAAACACAATGAAAGGGAAAATGCTGTCCTTTCTAGATAGAAATCAAAATCACTTAAGGCTGACAAAGTATGTGCATATTCAACAATACAAATATAAACAGTAAGAAAGATGATTTATTGAAATATTGAGGTAGGAAGAATGACAGAAGGGAAGAAAAAAGGAAAAGCAGCTTTGTAATCACAGTTCACCAAAGGGAGGTAACAGATACTTGTTTTTCTTCACATTTTTATTGGTGCATTAGGGTTATATATAATGATGGTATTTGTTATGTAATCCTACATGCATGAAGTATAACAATAAAATTTGGCTAATATTCCACCCAAACACTCCCCTTCCCTCCTCCTATCCCATGATCCTTCTCTTCTGCTGATAAGTGCAGAATATACTTTTTATCTTCACCCTCCCTGTCTTCCCTCTTGTCCTTCCTCCCTTCTCCCCTTCTACTCTACTAGACTTCCTTTAGTTCATCTATTAATTTGTCATTGAATGGTTCTTTATGTAATCTTAACCTTAACCCCACACCCTTTATTTTACTCTAGTTTCTACAAATGAGAGAAATTCGTATGACTTTTCAGTTTCTGAGTTTGGCTAATTTCACTTAGCACGATATTCTCAATTTCCATTTATTTGCCAGCAAATGTCATAATTTCATTTTTTTAATAGCTGAGTAGAACTCCATTGTATGTGTATACCACAATTTCTTAATCCACTTATCTAACGATGGGCAAATAGATACTGTCGTAAGCAGTGTTTTTCAGTTTTTCCCCAAAAGTTTTAAAAGGCCTCCCTAGGAAACATTTTTAAATTTGCTTCTAATCACTCCTCCCCCTATAAAATTTTGACACCAGATATACACTGTATATCCATTTATGTACACTGTATATCTGGATTTATATATTACAAGAATAAATACAGAACTTTTTATTCAACGCAAAGATATGAATGACTAAATAAAAATTTTACATTAAAAAACTGAAAACTATATTTAAATTTATAGCCTACTTGATGGTTAAATTTTAATGTCATTTTTTTGCCTAAATAGTAATGACAAATTAGCAATTTTTATAAATATAAAATAATAGCAATGTCATCAAATTTTAAAATAATTCAAAATTGCTATTTGTTCAGCAAAGTAAAAATTTAATTTCTTAAAAATTATCTCAATGGGGGCTGGAGTAGTGGCTCAGAAGTTATGGCTCTTGCCTGGCCTGCGCAAGTACATGAGTTCGAACGCCAGCACCATGTACACAATGAAGTTTTGGAGCAACAAAAACCACATGAAAAACTAAATTAAAAAATTGTTTCGTTCCTCTCCCTCTCTCCCACTGTCCCTCTCTCTTAAAAAAAAGAAAAATTAGCTTAATGGCTGGGCATAGTGGCAGCGACTGGGGAGACTGAGACAGGAGGATCACAAATTAAAGGCCAGCAGTCCTGCAACTTAGTGAGACACTATCTCAAAATCTTAAAATATAAAAAGAACTACAGATGTAGCTCAGTGGTTGAATTGCCAATACCATAAAAAAAAAAAATCACTGTACTTGACTTTTGCTAGATATCTGAAAATGGTTTTAATTAAGTAGCTGCTAGATATTCATTCAGATACTGTTGACATTCTTTCTTCTCAGTAATTGACATAGTTTATGGTGGGTTGAATTACCTTTGAAGACTTAAATAGTAAATCATAAAATCTGAAAAAAATTCAAAGCCCGAGTCATATACAAAAGCTTTGAGAATTAAGCATAAACAATATTCAAAATGCAGCCAATGGATGGCAACCTTTTGTCACATGACTCTGATATCATGCAACTGATTAAAAGTCACCCAACTTTCAATCAACTAATCACTGCAGACATATAAGGTCATTTTTTTTAAACAGGAAAAGAACATAAAAGATTTATTACATGCCTGTGGCAAGAGAGTATTAGACTCTGTTATACCAATTCTACACCTATATGTTCTTAGTTTATCTACCATGAACGCAGTGTCAACGCTGCTCATGTGATACTCCTTAAGACCAATGAGAGAAATATAAATACTAAGGGAAGGTTGAACTTTGGAGGGCCACAGACCACTAGAATAGATAGAATTTTTCTTTTTTCAATACCAACAAGAACTCATTTTTAATCCCTCAGTGACATACTGTCCCACTGAGAATGTATGATTTAAAGAAACAGAGACCTGCGGGTATTACATAATTATAAAAGTAGCTATAAGAGAAAACTATAAATTTTGCTAAATGTGATAAACCCTATATCTCCAAAATAAGGTGAACTGATCATTCAGCATAACACAAAAAAAACCAACACTAATTTTTTAAGGGGGAGATGGGCAGGGGAGGAATGCATAACAGAATTCCAGGACAAAAGAAAAAGTTTAGTACAAATTAGAGATGAGATCACAAAGCAAAACTCTGCTCTAGGGTGTATATGAGAGGAACACAAAATAGAGTAAAAATAAAAGAACAGGCAAAGATAACTGAAGCAAGTTCAAATTAAAAAGAAAACAGAGGTCAAGATGTTAATGCCATACAATGTGGATTTTGGGCAAAAAATCCCCAAAAGTTTTAAATGAAACCAAGAGTGTTCTTAATTATAAAGGGGACTAATTCAAAAGAAGACATAATAGTTATAAATATTAATACATCAAAGTAAGAGCTAAAGAAGAAAAAGTCAAAAATATGTATCAGTTTTAATTAACCTATATCAGTCAAGCAAGTGGATCAAAAGATAAACAAGGATGCAGAAAAACAAAACAATGTAATTAATAAAATATATGTTTGGTGTATGTTTAACTCAATATTATGAAAATAGAAATGCCTCTTGCTGTGACAAATTCATTACAAAATCAGTTTTCTGTTTGGACACAGATATACGTGCCCACAATACATAAAGGGGTGAATAGTATATACAAAATGAAAAAAACGAAAAATTAACATCAAAACTTGGAAACAAAGACTCGTAAACTTTTTGCCTTAAAAAGAAAATACAAGGGACTGGAGTGGTGGCAGTTACTGTGCTTGCCTGGCATGTGCGAGGATGCAAGTTCAAACCCCAGCACCACAAACTCAATGAAGTGTCCGAGAAATGAAAGTCACATGAAAAACTAAATAAAACTTGCTTCTTTCTCTCTCTCTTTCTTCTTTTTTTTTTTTTTCTAAAGAGAGAAAGGGACAATGAGAGAGAGAGACACAGAGAGAGAATCAATTTTATTTAGTATTTTCATGTGGCTTTCGTTGCTCCAACACTTCATTGTGTACATGGTGCTGGGGTTCGAACTTGCCTACTTACCCATGCCAGGCAAGCGCCATAATCCCCTAATCCCTGAGCTTCCACTCCAGCCCCCACTTCTGCCCCCGCCTCTTAAAAAAAAAAAAGAAAGAAAATTAAACTGAAATTACAACATTATATCAGAACCAATCAGACACCAAAAGAAATGCTTAAAGGAAAACTCACGCCCTAAATATTTACATGAGTACAAATAAATTAATTCAACATGCAACTCAAAAGGTTAGGAAAAAATGCTGATTGCAGGCTTGCAATTCCAGCAATTTGGGACACTGAAGTGGGAGGATATCAAATTCAAAGCCGGCCCCAGCAACGAGAGGACCTAAGTAACTTAGTAAGACTCTGTTTCAAAATAAAAATAAATAAATAAATTAAAAGGGCTCGAAAATATGGCACAGTGGTTAAGCACCCCTGGGTTTAATCCCTGGTAACTCCCCCCCCCAAGAAAAAGTTAGGAAAAAATACAACACATGAATATAATATCTAATAATAACTTAAATGAAAAAATATATTTTCAAAGACTATGAAATGTAAAATATCAAGCCAAGATATTTAAGCCTTTTGTTTTATTTTTACTGGGAGATAATTACAATTTTAAATTGCTAAACAGACATTTATATTCTAGGCCTATATTGCCAAATATATATGTACATATTTACATCTACATCTATCTATACGTATGGTATACATATGGTATACAAAACAAAACTGGAGATAGGAAATTCTGTAAGATATTCATAGAATGAGAAATATCAAGACAATCTAAGATTAGACTCATAATACACAAAAAACTCCATACTCTTCTAAAAAACGATTTCATAGCTATCTATTAAATTTATATTTCATTATGAATCCAGAGGATTTTCATGGGAAAATACTTACATTCCCAATCTCAAAGTTTTGTCTCATGAGTAGGTAAAGGGAGGCGCTAGCATGTGACCGGATGGTACTGATACTACTGCTACAGTGCCGGAGAAGCCGGAGGCATAAATCAGCACACTGCTCTGTCTCTTCTTCAAACAAGAGTTCAGGGAACTAGAAAAAACCAATATAACACTGAATTTACACAGTAAAAATTTCAGAGTTACGTTAACATAAGCCTGAACTGGATATCTGGTCAGTAAAGAAACTAAATGAATGGTCAACAACTAATGGTTAACAGTATGGACCACAGGTGACAGATGGGGTTCAAATACTGATGGTGCTGTTTACCAAGGGTTACTAGTTGGGTGAACTTGGACAAGTTTTCTCATCCATAAAGTAGGCTTAATAACAATATCTACATGGGACTGTTATGAGGCTTTGATCAGATAATGAACAGAAACAGTATAATAATCAAGATATGATAATTTCAATATTTTTCATTCTTATAAAATAGTACAAAAATATTTTCATTGGTTAAATTTCTTCAACACTTCTGCATTTCATCTTCTAGGATGACAAATTAAATAGTTATCCTCAAATTTCAAGAATATACAATATGTTTTCAGAGGAAAACAAACATGGGAAAAATATTTGAAGCAACTGAACAAACACTTTTCTATTCATCATATGATAAATTAATTCCACTGGGAAGAATTGCTTATATATTATATTCTTGATAAACTGAATTGAAAAGAGAACAAGGTGAAGAGAAAATAAGAAAAGCCCTATATTTAAGATTAACTGAATTTCAGGCCATTTTACACATCAAAATTGCTATCTTTTATATCAAAAATTGGTTAATGGTGATCCAAATAAATGAGAAACTCCTAAAAGCACTCAGTAACAAAGAGACAAAGAGGAATCAAGGATCTAGGTGATTATTTGAATTGTAACTACACATCTATTAACCAATGAATATGTTAAGTGACCTTGAACAACATTAATAAAGAAAGCAAAGTCAGATAAGACTGTGTAGGTACAAAACTACCTACCTTTGAAACCAGGGCTCTTTGCGTAGCAAAACAGTGCTGCAGATAAACAGCACTTTGGTTACAGGCCATGCTATGCAGCAGCACTTTCAGCACCCCACCAAGAACACTCTCTTTGGATTCTGTTACAGACACAGTCTGCAATTTAAAAATAAATAGAATGGAGATGTACCTGCAATTTGGCCAGAGAGGTAAAATATGTATAAAAAACAAATGGTTAAAAGGTCAGAAAATAAGCAGGGGTGGGGGACTTCAAGGAGAAGCTGAACAGGATTTGAATAAAAGAAGAAAAGGAAAAAAGAATGAACAGAATTTAAATGAGAAAGAAAAAAGAGGAGCAAACATAAATAACAGCAAGAAAGCACATTTCATAAAGTATGGCTATGCATGCATGCTTAATATAGAAGGAAAGACAACCAAATACAAGTACTCAGTGGTCATTTAGAAATGCAAGGCTAAGCTTTGAAGAGGAAAGAAAAAGAGATGCAGGTTTTAAAATCATCCTCAAAGAATAAGCAGTTGAAGCTGTGGCTGTGGGAAGAGATATAATTTATAATCAGAGAATCACAGACTGCTTGGAACTAAATGTTCAGAAACTACTGATATTTAAATACAGTTATACGACTCAATAACTACATTCCTCCCAGCCTAATATGACAAGGCTATACTTTATATTCTTCTTCTTTGTGTTCTTACCTGGACAACAATCTCTAATGTATCTAAAATAATTAGATTTGCTTCAGTAGCCAGGTTTCCATCAATTAGTGCCTCGTGTTCAATCTCTGCTCTTGACCTAATATAAAACAGTATAAGAAATTAAATTTGTCTTTTGAAAAGTCATAATCCTAAAAGACTTGAAGATTTATAAAAATGAAAATCCTGGAGCCATTTTAATATTTTCCCGGATAAAAAATTATAAGAAAAAAGGGCAATATCCTAAAAAAATAAAACGTGTTTTGTTTTACTGTTTCGTCGACTATGCCAATACACATTCTCCTTCCCTACTACAGAAGCAAAATGACACTAAAAGTGTATTTTTGTTTTAGCTTTCAGACAGGCAGCATGTTATTTTATTATGAAGAACAGTGCACTAACACTAGGTGGTGCTATGTGGATTTGTATTTAGGAATGCTTCATGTAAAGCAGCAAATGTTATTTATCTTAGTATTCCAAAAATTTCCAATTTACTTCTGACAAAAGTACTTATGTTTTCTGTCACCTAACTTACCCTCAATTTTTCATACAAATATGCTCATCAGGTAATATAACTCTTCAGTGAGAATAGACAGAATCATACATTAGGAACAAAACTGAAAAAAACTATGTGAGGTACAGATATGTTAATTAGTTTGATTGTGGGTGATCATTTCATAATTGCCCACATATATCAAACATAAGGTGGTATACTATAAGCATGCATATTTTCAATTATTAATAAAGTGGGAAAAAAAGAAAAAGAAAACCATTTGAAGCAATAAGGTGGTATACTTGAACACTAACATTTATTTATATCAGTATCACTGAATGGAAATAAAAAATAAAATGACTTATGGGTAAGTATATTTTTCTATCTATTTTTAGTAGCAATAGATAGAAACTATTAAATTCAAGGAGATAAACAAAACATAAAACCAAAGTAAAAGGACATACTAAGTGCTTTTTGAAGTTCTTTGGTCTGTCTCTGCATCTATATTATTACCACTAAACCACTAAAGAAAATATTTCATCAATTTAACATTTTAAAAATAAAATAGAAGCTGGAGAGTGTAGTTCAGTGGCATCGTGCCTATTTAGTATGCATGAGAATAAAATAGAACATAGTTATCAGAATTAAATTAGAAAACAAAATACTTAATGTTGACACTTAAAATTTCCAGTGAGATTTAAAAAAGAAACATAATAAGACAGTTTAAACAAAAACAATCATGAAAACATCCAAAAAATCTTCCTCAAAACACAACAAGATAAGCTGAAAGAACAAGTTGCACAAATGAAGAAATAAAACAACATACTAATAGTGCCTGGCTGCTTTGTGACTCCTGAAACAAGACATACAGAGGAGCAAACAGAGAAGTGGACTTGGAGAGACAGAGGGGAGGAAAGAACACACTTAAAGTTGAAGAGTTTTAACATATTTATATTACATTTAGTCTCTAATAATTCTAAACTCTTGTATATATGATACCATGACCACTATTTTTCTCTCTAGTGGCAAAGGGTCTTGTTTCCTGTGTTTTATGATTTTACTGTCCATTAGAAAATATTTCTGGAAGTTTATTTTTGAGAATCTTCTGAGGCCTGGGCTGAAAATGGTTCTCAGAGTGACTGACCCACCCTCCTAGCTTGCCTTGGAAGATCAGTGCTGAAACTGGAAGAGTCAAGGTAAACTTGTATGAGCACGTCACCGTATTCTCAAGGTTTTTTTGGTCAAGCAAGCTAACTTTGGGTTAACTAGCAATTACAAATTCTCAAGTGAAGAATTTTAGCCACTCTATGGCAGATTTCAAGCCAAGCAAGCCTTGCCACAGTCTCCTGGGCAGTGAGAAGGGTAGTCTCATGGAAGTGCATCTGTACCTGCTTTCAGCAATAGAATCAACATGCCTAGTTTGCTTTCGTGCTAGAAACAGGAAACCTGCACTGTTGGTTTTCTAATTCGTTGTTATACTTCAAATTTTTAGTTTAGTGTGACACCTAAAATATGTTCAGAACATAGTTGCTGAATACATTTTACACATGGATTTGTTGGGGGGAAATGGGTTTTAAAATATATCATAGATTTTGCAACATAATTTTTAATCTAAAATTTAAAAATTAGATATTTTATCTTCTGAGATTTGAATGTCTAATAAATATAAAACTAATCATTTCATCTTATATTTGAAATTCAACAAGTCCACAGGAAATATAAATTAGAAAGCTGTATTACTTGTCAAGCTTCTCTGTGTTTTGACGCCAGTGAGTCATTTCCTTTCTCCACCTCAGATTTTCTTGACTTCCAAAGGCACTTCCAGATGGACTTCTCTCTGTCAAATAAATTTCAAAGCCAATTTAAAAATATTACTTCAGTTGAATCACATATATGTATATTTGTAAACATACAAGAAACACTGCAAGTCATTAATTTGGCACACAGCCATTTTATACTCAGTATAAAAACCCTGACAATGGTGTTTTTTATTTAAATATCTTCAAAAAAGTTATAAAAGAAATGTTTACTACATGTTTCTTTTAAAAATCACTCTTAAATAAGCAAAGATTCTAACAATGATTTTCTTCCAAGGCTCAGCATGATATTTCCTATCATTCTCTCTGGCTTGCCTCTTTATATTTATCCTGGCTCTCTTTCCTATATACCCTATCTGTATGTATAGTTTCAAGTACTCCTGATTTAGGACCTGAGTAATGGCTGTTGTTCCTTTTACCTGACTGTTCTTTCTAGAATTTTCACAATCATTCATTACTTCTTCAGAAAAGTCTACCCCTCTTCTGCAACACCTCTTTTCCTCTTAATTTGCTTTGTTCCTTTCCAAAGCAAGTATGACTACAAAAATACAAGCTACTTAAGAACAGAAATGATATCTACTTTGTCCAGCATTTTATGTCCATGTTAATAAAGTATCTAGCATGTATTTACAATTCAATAAGTTTCTGTTCAATAAATAAACAAAATAGAAAGGATTCTTAAAGTAATTACTTCCTTCCGGCCACATAAGACAGGAAAAGAAGGGGAAGGGTTCTCCAGATAGGTTTCTAGATTTGAAGGCAGATTAAAAGTTATGGGTTCCTTTAAAGGAGAGCACAAATTATTCATAAAAACCCATCGTAAGTGGAGAAGACATTATGAATTGTGGAGAAAGATACAACATATATTTAAACAAGGGAATCAATCTGATTTTAAGCTTTCAAGTAAAACATTAATGCTCCTTTTTGAAAAAGATACTTTAAGGGCTAGAGTGGTGGCTCAGCAGTTATGGCACTTGCCTGGCATGCACGAGTACATGAATTCAAACCCCAGCACCATGTAAACAACAAAGTCTCAGAACAATGAAAGCCACATGAAAAACTAAATAAGATTGATTTTGTCTTTCCCTCTCTCTCACTGTCCTTCTCTCTTTAAAAAAATTTATAAAAAGAAAAAGATACTTTAAATTGATTGGGAGGATGGAAGAAACACCAAAATCAAAATTCAGAATTCAAACTGAAATTTAAAAAATAAGAAGAAACAATTATCAGGTGCTAAATGATAAAATCTATGCATTTCTGCGATTTTCTTTCCCTTTCCTTTCTTTCCTTCTTTTACCCTTCTTATTTAGAAAACTCTTCGAGAAACTTTGTGAAAGAAAACAAAATACATGCTTGTTAAGATAGCAAGAAAAATAAATATCTGTGATCTATTTACATTTCTATCATTTACTTTTTTCCCCATGAAATTACCTCTCACTTACTAAGCATGTATATTAAGTGACATATTTTAAACGTCCAAAGGCAAATAAGAATTATGAAGACTTAACTTTTCTAAGATAAGAACTCTAATTTTTACATTCAAACAATAATATATGTACTAAGCCCTGGAGATTAAAAAATACAACAGACATATTTAACAGCTTATATGTTAACAGTTCCATTCTCTCAAAAAGCATACCTTAAAAGAGTTGTGGCATAATACAGAGAACATTAAATTGGAAGCCAAAAGATTCTGCTTTTTACTTAATTTAGGATCTTATATTTTTTAGAATATTATATGAATAAATACATTAAAAGAAAACTTAAAGATCCACTGTAAACTATACATAACAAGTGAAAATAAAGATGCTCTATTATTCCTTCACAGGCAAAGATTGTGTTTTAGTCACTGTTAAATTCCAAACACATACAGCATACAAAAGCTACTTAAATAAATGATCACTATGCTAGTAGCCTGTCAGGAAACTATAATTACAAGATAGTCATTCAAATATGCATTCACATTTTATGTCTACAAATATATGCATTATGTACACAGATGACTATGCCCTGCCCCTAACATTAAGGAACTCTTAGCAATAATATTATTTGTATATCACTTTAGAATTTACAAAATGTTTACCCACATATAATCACAACAAAGGTGGTAAGATCAGTTAGTTACACTACCTTTTATATTCTCAAAACAATCACAAGTAGATAAAGAAAAAGACGGTGAGGAGATTAAGTGACACAGCCAAGTTTATGTAGCAGATCTGGGGGTAGAAATAGGCCTCAAAACTGATTTTTCTCCCTGATTGGCAATATTTTTGCTTTTAATACAGGGTATATTATGCATTGTATAAACTAGAACACTTTTTAACAGTAAGAAGGGATGCTACATAGAATAAACCCTAATGTAAATTATGGACTCTGGGTGATGATATGTCGATATAGAATCACTAGTTGTAAGAATTGTGCCACGCAGGTGGGATTGCTAATAATGGGGAAAGCTATGAGTGTGTCTGAGCAGGGGGTATTGTGAAATCTCTACACATTTTGCTCAAATTTACTGTGAATCTAATGCTTAAAAAGCAGTTGGAGCACTTGCCTGGCATGCATAAGGACCCAGGTTCAAACCCTTGCACCACGTACACAACTAAGTGTCAGAGAAACAAAGGCCAGATGAATAAATAAATGAAATTAATTCTCTCTTAAGAAAAAAAATGTATTTTAAAAAGGAGCAGGAAGCAATATGTTAGTAACCACACAAGGGCAACAGGCATAAACTGAGACTAGCCAGAGAAAACTGGAAATTATGTTCACCTTCCTTTTTTTTTTTTTAAGAGAGAGGGACAGTGAGAGAGACAGAGCGAGAGAAGGAGAATCAATTTTATTTCATTTTTCATGGACTTTCGGTGCTCAGACACTTTATTGTGTAGATGGTGCTGGGGTTCAAACCCCAGTACTTGCGCACTAAAGGCAAGAGCCGTAACTGCTGAACCGCTGCTCCAGCCCCATGTTCACCCTCCTTAAATCAAAATTCTAACTTGCATTCCTACAGAGAAATAATTACCCAAGTTAATTCACAATTACATTTAAAATGATCTTTAAGAAAGCATAGGATTGTCATTGGTGACTCAACAAGATAATTACAATGTGTAAATAAAGAAAATAAAAATAACCCTCACCAGAAGGAGAAGATACTGGGTACATACCGAGCTGTCCTCGGCTTCTGCGCACCATTTCTTGCCTTGCACCTATACTCCCAAGAATAGCTTCTTCAAGCTTTGCTCTCATATCTTTTGATTTCTTAAACGTCAAACTATTCATTCTTTCAAATACTTTTTTCCCCTAAAATTTAAACATTAGAAGAGGTATTGAGGAAATTTTCTTCTTCCCTTTCCACATTAGTTTTGCTTTGTTCTTTGCAATGGTATAATGAGCACTTACTTTGTACTCAAAGCAAGATACACAGAGATAAAGCAGATCTAATAGCCGGTTCAGCTGCAGAACTGAGAGGTCTGTAAACCACTTTTGTAGAACTGTTTCATCTGCATTCTTGAGAACCCAAAGTAGACATATCAAAAGGCTCCGACTTGATTCTGCAGAAAAGGTAGTATGCTGCCTGCCACTCTGAAAATAAAGAGCAGCAGAATATAATCCATTAAACAATTATCTTTTCTTGTTTTTCTGGCTGTCAATTGCTTTCTTCTAAAAACAATAAAACAAAAATTGCTTAAAACAAGATTTTTAAAAGATCCACTTAATTTATTAATAATTACATAAAGCAGTCATATAAAACTTTAAAGTTAAGGACTCAAGTTTAATTAACTTTTCTTGGCATCGCAAGTTTGTTTTAATCACTGGCAGGGATGTCAGCAGGGAATTTTTAAAATGTTAAAAGAAGACATAAAGGGAAAAGTAAAAAGGTTGATTATTAAAAATAAATGAACAATCATGGAATATCAGTCATGATGAAAATAAAGGAAAAAAGTAACCAAATCAGAGTAAACAAGAGGTATAAGAACAGAAAGTCATAACAAAATCATGTTCATGAGGGTGGACCACTGACAAAAACGGAAAGAGTCTTAGGCCATACCAAAGTAAAATGCTAGGGTCTGGAGCAACAGCTCAGCAGTTATAGCACTTGCCTGGCATGAGCAAAAACCAAGGGTTAAACCCCAGCATACAACTAAGTGTTGGAGAAACAAAGACCTGATTTAAAAAAAAAAATTGAATTTCTCTCTCTCTCTTCCTTAAAAAAAATGCTATTTTTAATCATGGCAGATAAGGCTGAAATGCTATTTTCAAGCTATAATCTTCAGCAGTATATGATATGTGAAAAAATAAATGAAAAACTAAAAGTAAGAACATGTTTATAGTATCATTAACTGCACATTTACTGTGTTTGAGTCATCATACCAAGCACTTTACATACATTATTTATTTCTTCAATTATATTAACAAGCAAGTTGTATCATCTCAATTTTACAGATAAGAATATAGAATGACAATGAAAATAACAATGATAAAAATTAAAATTGAAATGTACTAGACACTGTGCCAGTCACCTTTTCTTATTTAATTCTCACAATAATCTTAGAGATGATAATAACTTATCATTTCTGGTTTACTGGTAAGGAAATTGAAGGCCAGTGGCTTAGGTAATTTGCCTTAAATCACATACCACAAAAAGGTGGGATTTTAATCAACCAAATTTCAAAGTCTATGCTCCTCATCTTTATACTACGTTCTAATATTTGGTTGATAAATATATTGAACAGTAATGGGAAATCAGTTGAGTTGTTGAAAGAAAGACCCAGCAAAGCTGAAGTCATGATTTCAATTGCTTTCCCAATCTCCCTTCTACCCTGGATGATTATAATGGTAGCAGCTAACACATATAATACTCTGGTCTTAGGCAATACACTAAGCACTATGCATATTAACTTACTTCTTATCCCTTCCTATTAATCAGATAGATAGTATTACTCATTCCATCTTACAGCAAGAAAACTGAGCCATCAGAAGTGTTTGTAATAAACAGCAAGTCTGGTATTCAAATGTATTCAAATGTGGCTCCACAGACCAAGCTTTTATCCACTATGCTTACTCCATCTCATGTACATAGTATATACAAGTGAACTCACCTACATAAATTAACTTCTATGTTACATTGCCTCTGACTTAGGCACAAATAACTGAATCTCACTCCCAAATCTACAATCTTTCTCATAAAAAAATTCTTTTGTTTTAAAAGCATTTACTTTTTATAACAACTTCTAGGTATCCAAAAATACAATGAATTTTCAAGTACCTATTGTTTAGAAATGCAATTGAAAAATTATTCTGAACTTGATAACCAGGTATACACTGACATTTCTTGTACCCCATATAAATTGCCAACAACATGGTGACACATTTTGAAGGAAGTCAGACAAACATGAAAAAAACTCAGTATTGTTAAGAATGTCAGTTTTTTTCTCTAAATGCTCTATAAGATCAATGCAATTCTAATCAAAATCCCAGTCAGGTATTCCTGGAAATCTGACATTTTTAAAATTTAACAGGGGAAAAGCAAAAGGCCAAGAATATCCAAGTCACTCTTGAAGAAGAACCAGGTGGACAGGTAGCAGGTAGGGGAGATAAATTTGCTCTATCAGATAGAAATGCTACTAAAAATGAGAATGATTAGCACAGTATGATTTTGGCACATGGACAAATAATAGAAGACACAAAGAATGTGCTCTGCATATCTGAAAATATGATCTACGACAGTGTTAGCTAATACTGGATTAGTAGTGAAAGGTGTAAGATTTATGTCTTTTTTTTTCCTGTCAAAGTTGAAATATTGTGATGTATAACACACTACCTCCATTTTTAAGTTCCTCCTCCCCCTTGAAGACAGTAATTCCCTCCCCTGTGTATGCCCACCTCTTTCTAGGGAACCCTTCCGGTACCCACGCATCCTCATCCAGTGACCTTTGCTGACTCACTGTACCCCTTTCTGGTGACCCTCACAACTCATGTTTACAGCTTTCTGGCCCCCCCCTCCCAGTGGCCACCTACTTCCTCTTTGCACCAGCTTCCACTTTATTTTAGCCAGCCTTGTAGATTGTACGCATGAGCTCCTCCAATCAGAGTGAAGGACAGTATTGTGTCAGGTTGGAGTTAAAAACATCTGATTTCCTTGCTTGGGGCACATTTTTCTTTGCTCCTTCGCCGAAGTAAATTTTCTGCCTTGCTCATCCATACCTGACCACATGTTTGCATTCATTTATAACAAAGGATAAACATTTTAATAATAATACTGAGACAACTGATTTCCCTAGTGGGAGGAAAAAAAAATGGATTCCGACCTTGCACCATTGTATCGAAACTAAATTTCAGACAAAGAAGGAACTTAAGTGCAAAAGACAAAAACTTCACACTTTTATAAGGAAGATACTTATGATTCCACTCCTTGGTGTATACCCTAATGAAACCCTTCTACAGAGTGATAACAAGTAGATTTGAGACCTTTATTTGTAATAGCCAAAAAGTGCAAACACCACAAACTTCTTTTAAGAATAGAATAATGTATAATACTTTCATATAATACGTTGCTATTATAGACTACAGTATACACATCAACATGAATGCCTCTTATAAAGTGATGAAAAATCAAGTCATAGAATTATTCACAGTATAAAGTCATAAGAAGGTAAAAAAATGTAAAGGTGAACAAAATATTGTTTGGGTATATTGCTATGGTTTCAATATAGTTTGACCATGTTTCTCGAAGGTTCATGTGTTGGAAGCCTGGTCTCCAGTGTGGCAAAGTTAAGAAATGATGGGACCTTTACAAGGTGGAGCCTAGAGGGAAGACATTACTGATCTGGTCTCCCTCTGACTTCCTGTCTCACCATGTGCTCTCTCCCTTTTGACACACCTCTGCCATGATGCAATCTGCCAGGTGGTACATCACCCAAGATTGATGGTCTTCACCAGAGCTGAAATTGGTAACAGCTGCCTGATCTTGGACTTTCAGCCTCCAAAACTGTGAGCTAAATAAACCTCTTTCCTTTAAAATTACTCAGCTTCACATATCTCATTCCAACAGAAAATAAACCAATAGGCAAAATATACAAAGGTTGCAAAACTACAAAGAAAAACAAGGTGGGACTTCTTTTTTGGGTAATGCTGAAAAAGGTAATTCAAACCATCCATCTCACGGAAAAAAAGCAAACTTGAAAGTATAAAAAATTTTTCTTTGAGGGGTGGCAGGAATAGAAGAAACAATTAGAACTTATAAAACAGAAAAATTTACACAATCACCAAATTAAGAACTCAATGTTGTCATTTAATGTACTATCAAATACAGCAAAGGAGAGAATTAACTAGAAGACAGATCAAGCAAAACGATGGATTATATAGAAGAAAGAGGATATAATAAAAAGGATTAACATATAATTAAAATAAAATGAGGAGACAATGGAGAAGAGGACATATTCAGACAGACAATAGCTGAGAACTGAAGAAAGATGCCGAATCAGATGTAAAAAAAATAAACTCACAAATTTAAAGTAGAAAGCCAGATAAATATAAGAAATCAAACACTGGACTCAAAAAAGTGAAACCAAAGAAAACCATCCTAAGAACAATATCATAAAGAAGCAACAGAAAAAATGGACAGATTGTCTTCAAAGAAGCAAAAGCTAGGTCACGAGCTGACTTCTCAAAAGCTGCAGTGGAAATGAGAAGACAGTGGGAGGGCAGCAATGTTGTCAGCTGGCATAAAGAAACCAGGATATTCAGATTCTATTTTTTTAAAAAAATCCTAAAAAAATGAAAATCAAAATCATTTTTTAAATATGCACTGAGAGTTCACCATAGGCAAATCCATAGCACAGAAAATTCTAAAGGAATATTTCACAATAAGGAAAAATTATCTCACATGGAAGATCAGAAATTCAGAAAATGAAAAACAAAACACACGATGAACACACAGGCAACCAAATAACAACTGATTTTATATAGCCATAGTGATAATGATACATTTTAATAAAAATACTTGAGAAGTGTAATGATATTTATAAATAAAATGCATGAAAATTGTTTTAAATTGGGACAGAAGTAAATAAAGTCAACCTATTCCAAGATCCTTCTTTTTCATTTTCTGAGAGAGGAAGAGGGACAGGGAGAGTTAATTTTATATATTTTTTTCATATGGTTTTTGTTTATCTGACACCTAGCTGTGTATATGGTATTGGGGATTAAACCCAGGTTCTCCTGCAAGCCAAGCAGGCGCTCTACCACTGAGCCACCTCACCAGATCTAAGAGTCTTCTTTTAACTAATGGGAAAATAAAGATTAGATTAATATCATATTTGATAATCAAAGAGAATACCATGATTTATAGTATAATCACAAAAAGAAGAGAACCAGATTGTATAACTTTCAAAATAGCAGGGAGAAGCAGGTGACATGGTGAGAAAATGAGTGGAAAATCCAATAGAAGTCAGGAAATGAGACAAAAAGAAGCACATAATGAGTGAAACAATATAAAATTTAAAAAGTTAAGTGCATTAAATTTAATTATACTAAATGTAATGATGAAAAACTAGTGAAAAGGAATGATTACCAGGCCAGATTTTTTAAAATACAAGACTAATTATAGACTGTTTATAAGAGATACATTTAGTATGAGAGTATATACATATTTAAAGTAAAAGGATAGAAAAAGTCATGCCATATATAAACAGTAGGCAAAACAAACCTAGATTAGCAATACTTTTTTTAAAAAAAGCATTATACATGATAAAAAAAGGTATAATCCACTTGAGCACGGTGGCACACACCTGTAACCCCAGTAGCTTAGCGATTTAGAAAGGCCCTAAGCAACTGGGTGAGACCTCACCTCAAAGTAAAAAATAAAAAGGGTTGGGGATATGGCTCAGTGGTTAAACATCCATGGGTTTAATCCCTGTTGGCTCCCTCCCCCATAAAAAGGTACAATCCACCAAAAATGTATAATAATTTTAAATGGTTGAATATTTCATAATCAGGACACAAACAAAAATTTGATGGAACAACAAGGAGAAATGACTAAAATGCAATTGTAATAAGATAACCAGAATAAGCAGACACAACTCCAAAGGTCAAGAACATTTATTTATTCCAGCCCCCAAGAAGATTTAAGTGGAGTAATAGATACATGTAGAACACTGACTAAAAATTAAAGAATATTCACCTATTTATATGAGGTATTTTTAAAAATATGTGTTAGACATTAAACCTGTTGCCAGGTTTAATAATAAAACAACCTAATTTAAACCACACAGTTAAGTTCTATGAGCATTCAATTAGGCTTTAATCAGAAACAAAAGGATAGAAATTTTTACCATTAGAAATTTAAAAACAAAAACATTTAAGTAGCCAAAATGTCTAAAATAAAATCAAAACGAACTTTAGGGATATTTTGAACTGAATAATGAAAATCTTATATGCAAACTGTGACATTTATCTAAAATAATAATTAATGAAAAAATATATAGGCTTACAATGCATATCTAAGAATAAAAGGTAAAAATTAGTGAGCTAAACATCCATCTCAAGAAGTTACAAAAAAAAAAAAAAAAAAAAGAACATCAATGTAAACCCAAAGAAAACAGAAGACAGTAAATAAACACTTCAAAAGTGAGGCTCAAGAGTGTGCCCAGTCGGGCATGGTGGCACATGCCTGTGATCCCAGCAGCTCAGGAGGCTGAGGCTTGAGGACTGCAAGTACAAAGTCAGCCTCAGCAACTTAGAGGCACTAAGCAACTTAGCTTAGTGTTAAGTTACCTTGTCTTAGCAAAAGGAAAATAAAAAATGGGCTGAGGATATGATTCAGTGGTTAAGTGACCCTGGGTTCAATCCCTAGTAGAAAAAAAAAAAAAGAGTGTCCCCAAATTGGTACTTTTAAAAACTAAACATACTTTCCAAATTTCTAAAGGGATGATTAAGAAAGGGTACAATAAGCTAGTCAGAGTAGTCAGAGAAATGAAAAAATTTACATCTACTACAGATGATACAGGCATTAAAAAGACCACACAAGATATTTAGAACAACTTTATATGACAAGAAATTTGAATAACTTCACACTAGAATAAGATTTACAAAAACTAGTATAAGAAGAGAGAAAACTTGAACAGTCTTATACTCCATGGAAGAAATTAAATCAGCAATTTAAAAACTTTCAAAAAACGAAAATCTCCAAGCACCGATGGTTTCACCCACAAGTTCTCCAAATATTTCAGGAAGAAATAATTCTAATCTTAAACAAGTACTTGTAGAGAACGGAATAAAAGAGGAAATTCTCTGGCTCATTTTAATTGGCAAATCTAATTTTGAGTCCCAAATCTTAAAAGAACATTATGAGAAAGAAAAGTCACAGGCAATCTTACTTAGGAACACAAATATACGAATCCTAAATAAACAATAGCAAGTCAAATATATCAGTCATGAAAAAGTTGGAGTTAAATCAAGATTTTAAGTTTGGCTCAACAATAGCAAGTCAGTGTAAGCAAGTCACATTTAAAGATTAAATGCAAAATAATATAAGCATGTCAATGGATAAAAGAAAACTTTTTGATAAAATTCAATGACTATTAAAGATTAAAGAAATAAAGCTTTGGGCTACAGGTAAAGCTCAGTAGTATAGCACTTGCCTAGTCTGTATGAGGCCCTGGTTTGATGCCCAACACTGCAAAGAAAAAAGCAAAGAATAGCACTCTTTGTTAACTAGAAACAGAAGAGCATTACGTAATATAATCAAGGGCATATTTAAAATATGTACTTACAGAACATATATTTAAGAATGAAACTTGAAAGCATTCCCTTTAAGGATACCAACTATTACAATTCTATTCAACACTGCACTGGATGTCCTAGTCAGCACAACAAAGTGTGAAAAAGACTGAAAGGAAAAAACTGAATTCTCATTATTCAGAGATGATATGATTGTGTGTGTAGAAAATATTTATTAATGTATTATTAATTTAGCAATTTTTCTGGAAACAAAAATCACTGTCTAAAAATCAGCATTATTTCCACATAAAAACAATAAAGAGAAAACAGAATTTCTGAAAGTGATAATGCATGTAAGACCATTAAAAGAATATCAAGGACCCATATAAATCTATAAAAGATGTGCAGGGATTCTCTCATTCAATATAAGTTTATGTAATCACAGATATTAAATGCAACCTTAATCAATAGGAAATCTATTGTGTTAAAAAATTAGGAGACTTGGTAGTAAAATATCTATTTTCTCCAAAATTGTAAACAAATTCATTGTGTTTTGTTTGTTGCAATTCAGTGGAACTTTACAAGCTGATTTTAAGCTTTGTACAAAAATACTGAGGGTCAAAAATCAGTTAAGAATATATTTTTTTTTAAAGAAAGACGACAGTGAGAAAAGAGGGAGAGAAAGAGAAAGGAGAATCAACTTTATTTTTTTAATCTGGCATTTATTTCTCCGACACTTATTTGTATATGTGGTGCATGGATTTGAACCCAGGTCCTCATGCATGCCAGGCAAGAGCCACAACCACGGACTGATTGCTTCAGCCTGGTCAAGAATATTTTTAAAAACATTTAAAAAGTTTTTCTACATTATAGACTATGTAGAGGCAATATTTCAGAGCATTGGGAAAATACTCTTTTTTCTTCAAAGATGAATGAGAAAATACTCTTATTGTGAGAGTATTTGGTATAATTATACAAAATACAAAATACATCTGTATGTGAACCTGGATTCTTCAAATTATATTATACATTAAAAAGTCAATTCCAGGTAGATTTCTGAAATCCATGTGAAAGAGCAAAAAAAGCATTAAGAAAATAACTCAGCAGAATGCCTTAAAATTTTTCAAATGGGGAAATTTTTTTCCCTTTTCCCTTTTTTTTTTTTTTTAGACAGTGCTAGGGACTGAACCCTGGATCACACACATGCCAGAGAAGTACTCCATCCACCACTGACCTATATCCCCAGTCCCTAAATTTCTTAAATAAGGTATAGAAAATGCTTGGACAAATTTTAAGTATTTTAAAATTAGACATTTTAACCACCAAATTCACAATTAAGAGCAACAAAACACAAGCCAGGAAGAATAACTATTTGAACCACTTATAACTGAAAACAAACTTGATCTAGAGCATATACATGTACTTCTACATATTTCTAAAAAAAGACAGACAACCCAATGTAAAAGGACAACCCCCCAAAAAACCCTCTAGATACTTCAAGAGAAAAACCTAGAAGTCCAGCACACAGATGTAAAAGTGCATATCCCATAAAACAGTGAGGAAAAGAACGATAAAATGACATATGATTATAAATTACCACACTGGCAAAAATCAAAAGTCTAACAACTCTTAAGTATCAATGAATATTTGAAGGAATGGGAACTCTTACACTGTAGGTACAGGTATAAATTGAAACAAACCTTTTGGAAAAGAGTTGGACATAAACTGGTGTAGATGAAAATATATCTAATAAATCCAAAAAAATTCCAGTGCTAGGAAATACCCTGAATAAATATGTATAAATGCATACAGGACACATATAAAGGAAAATCTATTTGTAATAACCCCAAATCACCCATTTATCATGGAATGGATAAACAAAATGATTAATAGAGAATGGAATATCAAACAAATTAAAATCAGTGAATTATAGCTATGTTTTAAAATATGGATAAATATTAAAAACATAATGTAAAACTTTAGGGATACAAACTTAGCAAGATTATAAACAAAATGAAGTAATTATTTCTTAGGATAGTGGAAAGCTTTGTGGGGAGACATGGTTGGAAGGAGCATGCCAAGGGATTTCTGGAATAGCTAATGCTGTCTTTTTTGTCCAGAGCGGTAATTACAAAATTGTTACAACGTTTTGAAAACTTGTTCTTTTGTGTTTCATGTATTTTTCATAGTTAATGAAAGGTTTAAAAAATGAAAAGTAATGTCAATAAAATGAGAGCAATGGTCATTTTGAGGGGAGGGGAAAGGAGGGTAGGCTGGATTGAGTGGGACAGATTGAGAACTTTAAAGTATTCATGATGTTTGATTTCCTAGGCTGAGCACTGAGTACACTGCTGCGTTTTCTGTTATTAGATTTTGTGCATGCACTTTATAACTTACTATTGTATGTAAAATATCAATAAAAGCACAAGTATTAAAAGAAAAACTAATAAATTAGAATTCACTAAAATTAAAAACTTTTGCACTTTGATATATCTGGCTGCAACAATCTTATTTATATGTCTGAAAATAATTTAGCCTTTTATTGTCCTATAGAAAATGTTTAGGGATTTGGATTCCTATAATGACTTGTCTACAAGTGTCTTATCTTGTACTGTCTACTGTTACAGGATTAAGAATTAATGTTTGTAAAATTGCAGGTAGGCTTATTATCTTGAAAACTTCAAGAACTTTTATGGAGCAGGAAGCATACATGTTGCCCTTTGAGAGGCAGCTAGATGGGTATTCATGAGGCAGAGATTGAACATTTTATCAATGTTTAATACATTTCTGCAATAAAAAAAAAAATCCTGGGGCTGGAGCAGTGGCTCAGCAATTGTAGTACTTGCCTGGCATGTGCAAGAACCAGGGTTCAAACCCCAGCATCAAATGATAAAATAAAAAAATAAATTGATTCTCTCTCTCTCTCTTAAAAAAAAAAAAAACCCACAATGTTTCCACTTCCAACAATACCATCAAGGAAGTGTAAAGATAATCCATAGAGAGAAGTTTTGCCAATTAAATATCTCATAAGGGATTTGTATTCAGAAAGATACAAACTCTTTCAATTCAATAATGAAAGAATGACACAATTCAATAATTTGAAAAGATGTTTCTCCAAAGATAAATAAAAAATATGCCAGTGAACACAAGAAAAGGTGCTCAACATCACTAGATCCTTAGGGAAATGCAAATCAAAACCACAGTGAGAAGCCACTTCCTACCCTTTAAACAAGGCCATAATCGAGAGGACAAATAATAATGGGTACTGGTGAGGATCTGGAGCATAGGAATGCATATTTACTGATTGAGAGAATGAATAGTGGTTTAGCCACATTGAAAAAAAGGATTTTAGAATTTTCTCAAAATGTGGAGCTGGAGTGGTGGCTCAGAGATTAAGGTACTTGCCTGGCATGTGCGAGGACATGGTTTAGTAACCCAGTACCACATACACAATGAAGTGTTGGAGCAATGAAGGTGACATGGAAAACTAAATAAAAATTGATCCTTTCTCTCTCTCTCACTGTTCCTTTCTCTCTTAAAAAAAAAAAAAAACAGAATTTTCTCAAAATGTTAAATGTAGAGATACCATATTACCCAGCAAATTCACTTTTAAGTATCTGAGAGAGATGAAAATATATGTGTATACAAAGAATGGAAACACAAAAGTTCACTAATTAATACCATTATTTCTAATAACCCCAAAGTGGAAATGATCCAAATGTTCATCAACAACAAATGGATATACAAAATTTTGGCATGTCAATATAATGGAATGCTATGAGGTAATAAAAAGAGAAAGAAGTATTGATACATGCTACAACATAGATGGGCTGCAAAAATATTATATTGTGGGCTGAAGCGGTGGCTCAGCAGTTACAGCGCTTGCCCGGCATGCACAAGTACATGGGTTCAAACCCCAGCACCCCCGTATGCAACAGAATGTCAGAGCAACAAAAGTCATGTGAAAAACTCAATAAAAATTGGTCCTCTCTTTCTCTCTCACTGTCCTTCTCTCTAAAAAAAAAAAAAAAAAATATATATATATATATATTAATATAAATATATATATTATATTGTGCTCAGTGAACTAGTCAGACACCTGAGATCAGAGAGTATACCATTTCATTTACATGAAATATCCAGAACAGGCAAATCTATATAGATAGAAAGTAGATTAGTTACTCTCTAATCTAGGGGTTGGGAAGAAAATGGGGAGTAACTGCTAATAGGCATAAGTTATAAAATTAACTTGTATTGAAGGCTGAACAACTTTATAATAAATACCAAAATAGGTGAATTTTTGAATATATAAATAATATTTGTATGGGGGGGATGGGGGGCAGTACTGGGGATTGAACCCAGGGGTGCTCAACCACTGAGCCACATTCCCAGACCTTTTTATTTTGAGGTAGGATCTTGTTAAGTTGTTTAGGGCCTCACTAAGGTACTAAGGCTGGCTTTGAACTTGTGATCATCCTGCCTCAGTCTCCTGAGGAGTTGGGATTACAGATGTAATCCACCACACCTGGCTGAATATGTAAATAATATCTTAATAAAGCTCTAAAAAGTTGTCAAGCAGGAAAAGTTTTATAAATATTACTGCACTTTTCTGAAAAAAAGTCATTTAAAACTTTTAGCACTTGAACTTGCTATACTGGCAGTTTGCCTCTTCCCAGTACACATATCCTCCTATTTAGGGAGAAAAAATATAGGGGCATAGTAAATATCAATCTATAAAACAATGAAAAAGTATAAATTTTCATAGATTAAAAATTTTCTCAACTGCTAAATTGAGACAATTAGGGCTGATAAAGTATAAAATGTGGATTTTAGAAACAAAGACAATAGGCTATATAAAATAGGGCAATTTTCAATAATTCTAAATGACAACACATTGCTTTATTCTATAAACCTTGACATAACAGTTTTTGTTTTTTTGTTTTACGAGAGAAGGACAGTCAGAGAGAGAGAGAGAGACAGATAGACAGAATCAATTTTTATTGAGTTTTTCACATGGCTTTCGTTGCTCTGACACTCAGTTGCATACGTGGGTTTGAACCCGTGTACTTGCGAATGCCGGGCAAGCGTTGTAACCAACATGCCACGGCTCCAGCCCTAACATAATAGTTTTTAAAACAACTTAGATATTCTGGTAGTTTTAATGTTTTCATATAATAAACAATGCTGAGAGTACTTTGCATCTGTTCATACAATAATCTCAGCTATTTAAGGGCACATCCTCAAAAATATTTTACAGAAAAAAATTTCTGTAGGAAGACTGCTTTACCGTTGATGTGAGGAGAAAGCTGCCAGGTCTTGTCAGCTGAGGGACTGATGTTCCTGCAATTGCCATGGCAACTGTCTGACTTATCATGCTTCCACTCTCAGTTTCATAATCATCAGTGGCTATACAAATTGGTCTTCCTCGTTGATTGTGAGTTTCTAAAGGAAAAAAAAAAACGGAACAAGACTATTTAGCTCAACCAACAGTTACTGAGGACACAATTCTTTTTCCAATTCTCCATTATTTTTTAAAAGAAAATCCTTTTAACATAAACGATCATTCTTGCATAATGCAGAGGTTAATGATGCTGACCCCTCCGGAGTTGAAAATGCGTAAGTAACTTTAGACTCTTCAACAACTCAATTCCCAATACCTTGCTGTTTATTTAAAACCTCACCAATAACATGAATAGTTGGTTAACACATAATTCTGTATGTTATCTGTATTATATACAGTGAAAAATAGGCAAGAACCATGAGATATCATTTTTTATTGAGATATATAATTTACTGGCCAGGTGAACTGCTCATGCAGAAATATTAAAATCACACAGTGTTTTCAGCAAATACAATGCTTGAATTCACTGTAACAGCAACTGGAAGTGGTTATGAAAATTACTACAGTAGCCAGTATGTACTATAGTTAATTTTGTGCAGTTATGATTTAATACTGCATCTTTTACATTTGTTTACACTGCTCTCAAATGTGAATGGCACCATGTAGTCTGTGTATATTTTGATAAATTATAATGTATTATTATAGATTTGTATATATTTTATGGTAATAAATGATATAACAGACTATTACCATTTTATGCATTATATTTTATGCATTCATAACATACCTTTTTCCCACATTTTTCAACATTTCTAAGGGGGCTGAAGCAGTGGCTCAGCAGTTACAGCACCTGCCTGGCATGTGCAAGTACTTGAGTTCAAACCCCAGCACCACATACGGAATGAAGTGTCAGAGGAACAAAAGTCACATGAAAAACTAAATAAAAAATTGCTTCGCTCTCTCTCACTGTCCCTCTTTCTTTAAAAAAAAAAAAAAAATTTCTAAACTACATGGTTTACCTCTTTTTTTATATGGTTGCAAATCTCAAAAAACAAAAACAAAAACAAAAAAAACCTGCCTAAAAGTGTTTGACCCATGCAGTTCAAACCTGTTTTGTTCAACAACCAAAAATAATATTTATCATTAAATTTAATTTTCAAAAATATTTTAAATATTAACTCATTTCTACAGTAATAATCTGTAGCTTGTGGAGAACTTTAACTTCCTAGTTAAAAAAAGAGAAAATCTGCTAAGGAAACTCATTTTAGTGATCAAAATACTAAGAAGACTATAATCAACTACCAGTCCCTTAATGGCAAAGAGATCTTTGTAGTAGCAGCACCTGACATTCTTAATACATTATCAGGTATTCAGGAAATGTTCTTGGTTTTATTAAAGTGAATGTACTTTATATGAGGCTAATTGCTAGCTAAAATTTCTTCACATTGCCCTACATTGTTACAACCAAAATTCTACATTTAAGTAAAGTCTAATTTAAATAAAATTCTAAATATTTAAAGCAAGAGGAACAAAACTTTGTGGCTTCTAGTTTTTAAAAAGAAATTTAACTTATTAACCCAGTGTTAACAATAAGCATAATTCTTGAAACTCAGGTGAATATTGATTTCAATTTACACACACACACACACACACACACACACACACACACACATGAAAAAAGTTGACTTTGAGAGTAGTAGAACAAATGTCAAATTTCCTGGCTTTTTAAAATAGCTGTGTAGTACATGCTAATAAAAACAAACCAATTTCCTAAAAAGTTGGTAATGCATTGCCACAAAATTGTTTTTAAATTTATGATATAAACTACTTACATGAATTTTATAATGAATTCCCTTACACAGTCAAGTTTTTCAGCAATCTAGTTGAATATTTATCAGTGTACGTTTTCTTACATTTGTTTTCCTAAAATTAGATCTTCACCCTTGAGATATTTTCTAACACTTTCAAACACCAAACTTTAAAAATTGTCTTAATCATACTAAATACCTGTAAAATCATATAGCTGAGGTACAGTTTCCATGATAATACCAATTAGAGGTAGGTACAACATAGCCACCCGAGCCTTTATCTGGGGGTCAGAGTACCGTGGGTCAGAGTCGTGACTGGATAGTAAATTGTGTACCATATTGATGACTTTCTTATGCAATCCAAACAGTCTATTTAAAAAGAAGAGAAGAAGAAGAAGTAGTAGTAAGGTCACAGAGATTAGTTAATATCTTTAAAACAAACAGTAAATCATGCTACTAAATCAATTTTGTTCCGTTTCTTAACTTTGCCATTTATTTGAATCTATTCCCTTTTAAAATAAATAAAAATGTATAAAATGTATAAATTAAGAAGTGGGGGAAAAAGGAATTACTATACAATTTCACTTAGGAGTAAAATTAGACATTTGGACATTAACTCATTAGTGCATATGAAAATTTAAGAGCACTTATAGTAATATTTTTTTAAAAAGTAAAAATTTTAGTAGCTTTAAACTAGATTTCATCAAATCAGATCTTTTCATATTTACCAAAAATAAATTACTTTCTTCCTTCTGAAAGGAAAATCCTCTACCTAATGGATTATGTAGTCCACAGGACAGGATCCCTCTGACATCACTATTAATACACTAGACTTTACTGTTCATGGTATATGTAAGGCATATTTAAGCCTTTATCTTTTTTTTTCTAGACTCCCTGTTTCAAATGAGCTAATACACTAGCAAGGGTCACTCTCACCTTCCTACATTCTTAGAAGACAATTTGACTATGTAATGGTCTAATTAAAAATCCACCCATTTGAGCAACGAAAGCCACATGAAAAACTAAATAAAACAGATTCTTTCTCATTGTCCTTCTCTCTTTAAAAAAAAAAAATCTACCCATTTTAACTTCATCTGGCTCTTAATGCTGCATTCAGTAGCAGTTTTAGATTTCTCTCTCTTTAAGCGTCTTAATAACAAACTTGATAGACAACTTTACCTAATTCCCTCTCTCTTAGGAAAGAAAGACCATTCTGAATTCACTCTGGCCATATCTTTTAAACTTGCCTATCTTTATACCTACCATTTTTTTCTTTTTGTCTCAGAAAAACTTGTACCTTCTCTCAGTAAGTAATTTCTCCATATGGTCAATGAACTCCATCTTTCTGCAACAGTTTTAATGCCCCCTTCCATTAAATTCTTGCCTTCTGTTTTCAAATAAGCCTTTCCAATCTAGAAAAGCCTGTGATTTGATACGAGGTAGTCATACTCTAGAGTCCTTGATCTTATCTGCATTTTATATAAATGTACATGAAAACAACCTACAGATATTTTTCTTCTCCCTTCTAGATTTTTATTAGAAAATATAATTTTAGGCACTGTCAAGAACCACATCTAATGGACATATCTCATTTCACACTCTCCAGTTCTCTACTTGACATTTTGCCATCTTATATTTTTTCTTCTCAGTAGTTCCCATCCTTTCTCATACTCCTTATCATCTCAGTCTCAAGGCTCAGATTCTGACATGTCCTTTTCATGTTCTCCCCTTTTACTTCTTTTATCACACTGATTATTCTCAAATCTGGATAACTATTTCTCATCTCTCAGCAGCTACCAGACCCAGATTTCAACCTACCTAAATTAATTTGTTTTCATGAAGCTTTTCCCTATGATTATATGACTCAATCACATTCAACTATTAAATAGTTGTCCTTGTTTTTAAAGAGTTCATTTTAGCCAGAGAGAAGCAAACATAAAAATAATAAAATAATAGTAACAAAAATAATATAAATGGTACAATAAAGGTCCAAGTTCTCTAATCTTCTAAAGAACTATGTACTAGGGGTTGGAGTGGTAGCTCAACAATTGGAGCACTTGCCTGGCATGCGTGAGGACCTGGTTTTAAACCCCAGCACGGTATACACAACTAAGTGTTGGGGAAACAAAGGCAAGATAATAAAAAATAAATAAAATTAATTCTCTCTCACTTTCTCACTTAAAAAAAAAGAATTATGTACTACAGAATTAGCATTTGATCAGTCTTAATTTTCTAACTGGCTTTGCTTCTGCCTCTGCCTCTTGAGCTTCTGGGACTACAGGTACGTGCCACCATGCGTGACTCTTAAGTGCTATTTAAAACACATACACACAAAGAACAGCTAAGCAACAAAATGGCACAATCTGATTCCCACTTTCAAAGGACCATTAAGGCTGCTGTGTAGAAAAATTATTTTAAGGATGGAAAGACGTAAGCATAATCAGGGATACAGCAGTGAGGATTCAGAAACGTGGATGAATGTGAGATGTATTTTGGAGGTAGAACCAGCGGAATTTGCTAATTTGCAGGAAAGAGTAGGAAAATGAAGAACAAACAAACAGGAGTAAAAGATAAGGCTACATATAATCCAGGACACTATTTCAAGCTCTTCCAATATCTTGTTTAACTGAATACACAAGAAAAGGTGGTAGTGAACCCAACTATCATTACTTTTTGGACTTTGCAGAAAATCTTTCCAAGGGTCAAAGACCAATGCATTCTAGCTTGAAGAGATAAAAGAGTGGTAAGGAATTTTTTCATCAGTTTTGTGTTCACATAAACCTATCCTAAAGAATTGATTCTGGATGTGGAAAACAAACTTCAACGCAGAAATATTTGACTGCTACAATGCTCTATTATTTATATTAGATGATACTGAGCTCCTATACAACCTGTATTCCCTTTCTTTCTTTCTACTTAAACTAAAATTTTGTTCAGGTGTATACTCTTTCCCCCTATTGCTCAGAATAAGCTGACTCCATCTCCAGTTTCAGGAGTAAGATCCTGATTAGACCAGCCCTTCTACTCAAAACATCCAGTTGGTAATCTGTTTTGTAACAGTATAAGAAGAGCAATCAGCTCACTGCTTCCTTAATTGAATAGTTCTCACAACAGTAACAAAAGTCCTATGAACCCAATACAGGACTTTGAGACTTCCTGACTTATGTTTAGGCATAACTCTGCATCTGATGCCCTGTAACAAACATACATCTAAAAATCACACCGAAGCAGAACTAATCTAAACCATCCAGGACCTGAATAGCTCTGGTGACTGTGGTAGTACAAGACAGGCAGGTGAGCAATATCAGTGAAAAGGAAAGACTTATTTTCAAAGAGCGTTTTCCAACATGACATCAACATGAAAGCATTTAATCTTAACTGTCAGTGGCAACTATCTTGCAGTCATGAGAAATAAATCGCATGCTTTCAGCAGCAGTGAGACAGGTAAAGAACCAGAACCACAATGACATGATTGGGCTAATGACTGAACTGTACTCAAAATCCTACCTTTCTTCCAAATATGAAATAATAAGTTTCCTCTCCTTTAATAAAGTCAATTTGAGAAGAATTTTCCATTTCTTGCAATCAATAAAATCCTGATATATTAAGTAAAAATACTGGAAATAAAACTTCAAATGAGACATACCAGTTAAGGAAAATTAATATGGGTATTTATTTATTTATTTATTTAAGAAAGAGGGGACAATGAGAGAGAGAGAAGGAAGCAATTTTTATTTAGTTTTTCATGTGACTTCTGTTCCTTTGAGACTTTGTTGTGTATATGGTGCTGGGGTTTGAACTCATGTACTTGCGCATGCCTGGCAAGCACTGTAACCACAGAGCCACCGCTCTAGCCTGAAAATTAGTATATTTAGACAAATTGTTTTCAGAGTAACTTTTCCTCCCAGACTATGGATCTCTTTATTTTTTTTCCAAATGACATCATATTCATTTGTCAAATGCCAAATATGAAAGTGGTGGTAAGCAGAAGGAAGTCCAGTTTTTCATTCAGCTTGCCCTCTCCATATTCCGAAGTCTGCACATGCCTCACCACACCTTATACAGAAACCTATTAAACACCTCTTTAGAACCCTATAGTATGCAGTGCGAAGACTACTTTTTAAAAAATACATTTCAAATATAGGAGGTTACTATTATTAAAAAAGAGGGACATGATTTTCATGTACAAAAGACGTGGCCTTAAAATTTTTTTTTTTTTAAAGAAAGGGGACACAGAGAGAAAAGGAGAGAAGCAATATTTATTTAGTTTTTCATGTGACTTTCATTCCTTAGACGCTTCATTAAGTACGTTAAGTACGTGGTGCTGGGGTTTGAACTCGAATCCTCGTGCTTGCCAGTCAAGTGCCGTAAACACCAAGCCACCGCTCCAGCCTTTAAATTTTTTTTTTTGAGTATTGACTATAACCCTGAAATATTGCTAAGAACTTTATAAACCTTCTCTTTCATTTGCTCCTCAAATAGTCGGAGAACCCTAGTGAAACCAGTTTAAAGATATCTTTTTGTTTTCTGGAGCTGTTACATGAGGTTACACTGCACTATAAACATAATGGCCATATTATTAGAAAAAAAAATTTTTAATTGAATCAAATGATTCTACTCAGTAGGCTGAGGTAGAAAGGTCACAAATTTGAGGACCTCCTGGGCAACTTAGTGAGACCCTATCTCAAAATAAAATTAATGATAATGAACCAATTATAGAAATAATAAATAGAAAGAAGACCAATAAAAAAAGGAAAGGGAGGAAAGAAGAGAAAGGGGATCTACTGGAGACTGAAAGGGAGCAAATTATGTCATAAACATTTATAAATATGTCAAAATGAACCCCACTATTAATACACTAATAAAAACAAACAAAAGGGATGGAGATGTAGCTTAGTGGTACTAACATGTGCAAGCCCCTGCATTTAATCTCCAGGCTGTAAAAACAATAACCAAAAAAAAAAAAAAAACCCTAATCAAACGAATTATGGTCAGCTTTTGTTTTGTTGTTGTTGTTTTTTTTAAATAAAAGACACAATTTTTCTGAATAGATGGGACTATAGGTATTCCAGGCTCCTAAACATATTTCTGAAAGCAAATATTAAGATGGACACTGCCCATAAAGGATGCTAAACCACAAACTGACTAACTTCCCCCCTCCCTCCCTCTCTGCTTCCCTCCCTTCTTCCTTCATGATCTACTCTTCCTTCCTTCCTTCCCTGGTGATTAACCCAAGCCCCTATCCCCCACCCCCATCCCTGTGTGTGTGTGTATGTGCACACTAGGCAAGTCTCTATTACTGAGCTACATCCCCAGGTCTCATCAAGCTATTTCAACAAATTTAAGTCAGCAGACAATATCCCTTCTTTTCAATTTCCAAAAATCTTAAAAAATGTGAAAAACATTGAAAGTTCTGAAAGTCTAAGAATATTTGTTTATGATGCAACTTTTTAAATAAAATATATAGAACAGCAAATGATAAACTCTCCTCACAAGGAATGACACAAGAAACTAGTCCATTTTCTTTAAATGAAAAGTGCCTATTGTATTTCAATAAATCCAAGAGTCAACCTACTAGGATTTATTTTACACACAATTTATTTTATGTAGAATTAAAAAGAAAAAGAATGCTATGAAATAAACCATGATTAGTATCAGCTTTAAGACAAATCTCAGATTCAGAGATATGAAAATACGAAAAAATGATTATCTTCTTTAAAATCAATGAAATACATAAATTACATGCCTATGGAACATAGAAAAGAGAAAAGTAGAAAGAGTGGAAAATAGTATTCTTTCGATTCTTAATAAGTGTAAGTGAGATGCTTCTGTACCACTCTCCATTCTACAAAACAAAAACTGGTCTACTCACCCTTCAGCATCAGGGTCTAAAATAACAGCCAGCTCTGTTAACACAAGGCCTGCCAAGTAATGCTGCTGGCGGAAAGGCACAGATAATTCAAACATATTTGCAATCTTCTGGTCTTGAACATTGGTAGAAAATCCAGAACTCTGTTGAGAAGTGAGGTAGAACAAAAGTTTATCAACTATGCAACAAAACTTCCTACAGTGAGGATATTACAACAAATGAAATGTGAGCGTTATTTAAAAACGAGATAAACTTTACCTGGGGTAGCTTACTTTATATTACTATTATCAGTATTAGAGAAACCGCTCTTGATTTTTGTATGAGATCATGATAAAATAATTTTAATTTAATCATTATTGAAATTGATTAAAAAAAATTAACTAATTTCTGAAACTTTTGTTTTCTCATTTATTCTCTTAGCCACCTAACATTTCAATATCATACTTTAAAGTGGGGGGGAGCGACTAAATCTAAATGTTAAGAGTATGAATTTGGAGGTTCTTGGGTCCTCCTTCTAAATAAACACAGTCTGCAAATCAAGATATCACACCCATCCCCACAAGCTAAGCCTTCCAATCCCAGTAACCCCCAAG
>PVKS010022005.1:0-34366 GCA_004027875.1 Aplodontia rufa | reverse complement strand
AGCAAGAAACAGAGAAAACTCTCCAGCCATGACCATGGCCAAACCAGATGAAATCCCAAACCAGCCTCTCCTTCTCTGGGTTGCAGACTTTTAGCATTATTAAAATTATTGTTTATAAAAATAAGATAATTTCTTGTAATAAATGTAAACATGCAAGCAGAAGAAATGAAACTCACAATCCTAGCATTCAGACCAAACTTCTGTTTTTGGGTAAAGGCTTTCTGTGTGTGTGTGTGTGTGTGTGTGTGTGTCATTCTCTCCTATACACACGCAGTGTACGCAAATACAAATTTGTAAAACTGGAAATATTTTGTCTTTTCTTCCTCTTAATATGCACACTCATGTTAGAGTTTGGATGGAAGATGTCCCCCCCCCACCAAAGCGCCTTTGTTAATGCAGGAATGTTTGGAGGTGTAGTGATTGGGCTGTGAGAGATGTAACCTAATGGACCATCCTAGTTTGAGTGACTGGGTGGTAACTGTAGGCAGATGGAGTGTAGCTGGAGGAGGTGGGTCACTGAAGGCATGCCCTGGATGGTGCACCTTCTCTGTGACTCCTCCCCAATCTTTCCATGCTTCCTGACCTTGCTTTTAACCAAGCAGCTCTCCTGTGCTGGGCCATTCCACCATGATGTGCAGCCTCACCCCAGGCCTAGAGCAATGGAGCCGCCATCTTTGGACTGAGATCTCCGAACCTGTGAGCCCCATAGAAACTTTTTCTCCTCTAAGTTGTTCTTGTCAGACATTTTCGTCATAGTGACGCAAAGCTGATGAAAACTCCCATGTTATAATAACTGGAAACTCCGTGATTTTATCCATGCATTAGTGTTCCTGGCTATTGGTATTGGGTAGGCAAGGCGTCTCATAATATGTTTTTCTTTTTATAAATTGTTTTATAGAAGGTGTTCTTGTAGTGAAATTTTTGTGACATTACAAATGCTTACTCAGGTTAAATCCCTAGAAGTAGGATTTCTAAGTTACAGGGTAAGAACATTTTGGAAACTTTTGTTATTCAATAACACCAGGATAGCCAAAGGTCTTACCCACATGTTTCTCTCATCCCTAGGGTGTGAGAACACCCAGGTTCTCACTGTTCTTGAAAGTAATCATTGATGTTAAAGAAAATACTTCAAGGTGGGTTTTAAAGGAGGACGACTGGGCAGTTTGATTCTGCTGTTCTAATATCCAGGATTTATTGCTGAACCAAGGTCTTTTTCAGGAATTCACTTGTTACCAAATGACTGAGAGTCACATTCGAGGCAGAAGCCCACAGAGCAGTCATGACAATTGTGTTGTTCATTCACTTACAAGAAAGGTCACGTCTTTCTTGCTTTATTCAAAGGGGCGGAAGCTGGCTTGCTTCCAGGTGGGATATCCTGATTGGAAGTTCACTCCTCAGCCTTGCTCTTTCCTTACTGTCCTTTAGATGCGAGTTCCTTAATGTGACACATGTTTGTTTGCACACACACAGGGCACCACCACACTATTCGGCCATCCATGTGGTTCTGTTGACACAGGGGAGGGGGAGAGGAAAGAGGCCGAGAAACTTAAAAGTTCTTCCTGGTTAAGCCCATATCAAAGACCAGCATTTGGCTCATAAGCAACTGCTATACTAATTACACATAGTAAAAACAATGAGTAATAATTAAAAAAAATCATGGGTACCGGCCAACTCTACATCGAGTGCTATACAATATGCTGAGGTCAAAGTCCTTGCCAGACCTTTCCTAATAACCTTGCAAATAACATCCTACCTTCTCAGAGCTCGGTACGCTGACAGTGTTTTCGTATTGATAAGATCGTGCATGGTGGGCGATCAGATTGGGTGCTGCTTCATGCTTTTACGTGAATTTGAACAATGCTTAATTTCAAACTTTCTGAAGACTCCCTCTGTTACAGAATTTAGAAATACATTCTAAATTCTTATTTTTTTTTTTGTAAATAGGGGCTAAAATCTTTTATCCTATTGCTTAAAGGGATGCATTTAAACAAATTGAAAAGACATAAAAGTTCAGTATGTGACAAGATATGTGATCACCCTCCGCCTGTCCCCTGCAAGTCAACATGGAAAGGTCCTATGGGTGAGAAAAATCCCCAAACATCTTTCATGCATGGCTGGAAGTGTCAGACATGTATTCTGGCTGCAATCCAGTTCAAAGGGGAATTTCAAGAGCTGGTTCACATATTTGTAATTTTCCAGTGTCAAGCACATACTTCCTATCCCAGCCATTTGTGCTTTCTGGGAACAGTCAGTAAATTGCTTGTGCAGAGGGTGAAAGCTTCTTGGTATCTTAAAACCATAAATGCTGTGGGATATTTTCTTGGAAGAAGAGTCCAGGAGATCATTAATTTTATAACCGCTGTGTTGTCATTAGTGCAGTTCTAGACTTACAATGTTTTATTGGTGTGGTTTGCATTATTAATTTACTTGGAGAATTGTTATAAATTATTGATGTTGCCATTCCACTGTGGGAAAGCCTAGTAAATGGGAAGAGGTAAAAAGATGTGGATATTTATTGTTGTGTTTCTTTTTAATTCTTCTTTATAAGTTTCAGTACTCTCTTTGGAAATCTACAGAATGATTTAATTCCCCCAAAGACATGCCAGACCTGAGGATCACCAAAGAAAACTTTGGGGAGCAGAGGGGCTCTGGAAGGTCCGTGATCAGCAGAACAGTAGTGGAAGCAATGTTCTCCCTTGATGGATGGTAATGGGCAATTCTGCCAAAGTCAGGCGGAAAAGGGTTAAAAAGAACACTGAGAGCCATTTGGCTCAACAGGTTAAGAGAAGCATTTAATTTAGTTTAATTTTTTTTTTAAGAGAGAGGGACAGTGAGAAAGACAGAGAAAGAGAGAAACAACTTTATTTAGTTTTCCACATGGCCTTAGTTGCTCCAACACTCAGTTGTGTACGTGGTGCTGGAGTTTGAACCCGGGTCCTCGTGCTTGCCAGGCAAGTGCCCAAACCACTGAGCCACCACTCCATCTCCTAGTTTAATTTTTTGATACCAGGGATTGAATCCAGGGGTGCTTAACCACTGAGCCACATCTCCAGCCCTTTTTGCTTTTTATTTTGAGACAGGGTCTCGCTCAGTTACTTAGGGCCTCCCTAAATTGCTGAGGCTGGCCTTGAATTTACAGTCCTCCTGCCTCAGCCTCCTGAATTGCTGGGATTACAGGAGTTCACCACTGTACCCAGAAAGAGCAGCACTTTAAACACCAGAGTTGCCTGCTAGGAGAACTCTCCCAAGAAGACAGACACATGTCATATGTTCCACAGGGGTCAGATGGCCCATTGAGGGTGGCTGGTGTGTGACTTGAGACTGAACAGTGACTGGAACTCCCCAGAGGCTTTTGTTTGGAAAAGTAGAGAAGCGGAGGGCTTCTGTGCAAGAATACATCAGTACTTCTCATCATAAAACCTCATGAATAAACCCAAAGCCCTCGGTAAAGGCTCCGCAGTCCCCCGTACGCCCACTGGAACAGCTTATCCTTCTAGAAGGCTGGCTTTCTTTGGGGATTTGGACTTGCAGTAAATTGTATCACGCTTTAACACATGAACTACAACCTGCCTGTAACATGTCAAGGACCTATTGAGACTCTTTCCACATCAGCAGATGGAGACCATTTTCTTCTTTAAACTGCTGTGTCGTGTCCCACACCGTGGGTATTGTCTACATATGTGCTCATTTTCCTTCAAGTGGATATTTGCATTATTTCTGATGCTGCCTCTACAAAAAATGTTATGAGGTTTGGATATTCTCAGTTATTTTCTGCCCAGACAGAGAGGAGAAATGATAGCCAAGAGTTAGGATCACCAAACACATTTTTTTGGGGGATCATTTGCATAAGAATTAAGTTATTTGGATTAGACCTCACACTTAACCTAAAGGGCAAACAGTTCTTCTGTTGTATTGAAAGAAATGTGTGTAACCAACCAGGGGACACTTGTATTCATTCCACAGGACAGCTAGGTCATACGAACACTTTCGTGTGTGATTATATATGCGTGCGCGTGCACACACACACACATATTGCTTGTTTCCGGTTTCAAAATTTTATATTCCTTTTTAGCAGGAAAGGAAAATCTACCTAAGATCAAATGGAAAGCAACAGAGGTGGTATTGTTATTGAGTGATCCATTTTTCAGGGGGACCACGTCATTCAAGGTTCTAGGCCTTCTGTATCACAAAATAAATATCAGGTGTTTCATAAATAATGAACCATTGCATTTTTCTCTCATGTCTTGGGTTATTGACTCTGTTTGAAATAGAATAAGTGAATTCAGTTCAGGGTATCTGAAAGCTAAGTGTTCAGGGGTAAGTGCTGAAGATAGACCCCCTCTCCAGCAGTCTCTAAGGGCAGAGTTTGTCTGGTTGGCTTGATGAATTCATTTGGGAATTTCAGACTTCTGAAAGAGTCCTGATGGAAGGAGCGGTTGGCTCTGACTTTGAACACTCACAGCTGAGATAATTTGGACTTTTGCGGGAAATTTGATGATGATGTGTGGTATTTTTTTTTTCTTATTTGGGAAAGATGTGTTTTCAAAGTTTTCTGGAGAGAGTCTTTCTGGAAGAGTCTAGTTTGGACTGTGTTCAAGCGAGCTTCCTGAGTGCTGATTGAACTCCAAACATCTTGAGGAATACTCCTGCAGCTCTGAAATAGGCAGGGGACCTGGGCTCATTCTCCGGCAGGGAGGTGAAACATTTCCAGTCACTCAGGCTTAGGAAATAGAACCTTCTTCCTCTTGGGGGTAGGGGGATTTCAACTCTGCACGATGCAAAGGAATTGTCCTCTTTGGAAGGAATCATCCTCTCTGGGAGCCTTTCAATTTGTTGAGCTAGCTTGAGTGAGTGGCATGTGACCAGATATGTTTACCGTATGTTCACAAGAGGACAATCACCCAACCTCCACCTGTCAGGTCACCACTCAATTTGCAGACTCCTTACTGTGCACATTCAATGGTGCCAAGTCCTTCTGAGGATATAAAAATAAATTATCAGAAGTTTCTGAACTGCCCCACTCTTCCGTCCTCCTTTCTCGGTAGGGCTTTCCATTTATCTCTACCTAAAAGTCCCAAGTCAGATAATGTTCATGACTGTGTCCTGCCTTCCCAGAAACACCAGCACATCTGGAGCTCTGGCCTTGGGCTTGCTTGAACTTGACTTCTTGCCCATTCCTCTTCCCATGTCCTGGACACCTTGCAAGTCCACATTTTTGTTTTTTTCTTAAGTCTGCTTCTGGTCTCTCTGGACCGTGTGCCGGTTCCTCCAAATGCTTTGTGCCTGTCTGTTCCAAGTGCAGTTCTCAGTTTTGCTGTGTACTGGATTCGAGTCCTGTCACCTGGATCTGCTCCTGTCTTGTCCTCCCTGGTGCCCCTGATTCTCATCCTGTGTCTCAGACTCTATCCTGCTTTCAGCTGAGCTATGGTTTATACCTAACCTGATCCTACCTGGATGTTCTCAAGAGGAGACGGGGCAAGAAGATGTATACACCTTGGTAAAAAATGACAATCTCTTCATGGAGACTAAAAGTGTTATTCAGAGTAACTGCATGCTAAGGTTTGGATCTTGAACGTCTCCCCAAACCCCATGTATTAAATCCTATTTGCAAGGTGCCCAAATCTTTAAGAGGTGAAATCCAATGGGAAATCTTTAGGTTGCTGGGACTGTGTCCTTGAAAGCCAGGTGGGACCCTGACCTCCTCCTCACTCTATTTTTCTTTCTGATCAGGAGATAAAAGTTTTATTCTGCCATATATTCCCCAGCACTGCCATCCAACACCCCCACCAAGGATGTAAAGCAATGGGACTGTCTGACCATAGATGGAAACTTCTGAAACCATGAACCCAAATAAACCTTTTTTCATTATATGCTGATTATCTCAGGTGTTTGTTACAGTAATGGGAAGCTGACTAGCACACTATGAAAACACATCTGTGTTGTCAATTATGGTTATTGCATGGTGGTTACAACCCTGTTCTGGAACAAGACAACCCAGATTCTGTCTCCTTTGTTTCCCATCTGTGCAGCTTTGAAGAGGTTATTAAGCATCAGTTTCCTCAAGTGTAAAATGTGAACACAACAGTTAAATCCCATAGGGTTGCTGTGAACTAGAAAATGTATGTAAGATCCTTAGCATATAATAAATGTTTATTAAACAATAGCTATTGTTTTCACCATAACTATCTTAAAATTATGAGTGTCCAGGTCTTATTAGTGTTTGCTGTAACAACTTGGGAGTTAAGAAGTTTCAGTTAATCCTCCTATTTAATTGCAACAGATATTTATTAGGGATCTTCTATTAGCATAGAATTATGTAAGGTACTCTCCAGGATATGAAGGTGAACAGGTTACGATTTCCCCTGAAGGAACTTGAGATCTGTTAGGAAATACACAAACAATGTTAATAATGTTAATAAATGGCCAAACACCATGAATGGCACAAGGGAGGGGCCAGCCCAGTCTCGTGTGTGTGTGTGTGTGTGTGTGTGTGTGTGTGTGTGTGTTTTGGGGGCCAGTTGGGATGGCTAAAGGCCCAAATAATGGGGAGGCCTTTGTCAAGCAGAGGCCATCTGAACAGGTCGTTGTTTTGTGGAGAAAGAATGGAGACGTAGGAATTTGTGCAGAGAAATATCAAGGTATGAGAGAATTTTAAGGGGCAATTGTCTTTCTGTGTCCATTTTGGGATCTTTGTAAATGGAGAGTACAGGTGGTCTCAAGTGTCATGGCCAGCAAATTTAGATTTTATTCTGTGCCCAGTAATAGATACTGAGCAGCCTAGGATTGCAATGACATCACAT
The DNA here is from genome assembly GCA_004027875.1 of Aplodontia rufa. Lineage (NCBI taxonomy): Eukaryota > Metazoa > Chordata > Mammalia > Rodentia > Aplodontiidae > Aplodontia > Aplodontia rufa. The sequence continues at coordinate 27,566 of PVKS010022005.1, read as the reverse complement.
TGGAGGGTACAGTGGCTGAAACAGTGCAGTGAGATCAACTGCAGCTGGAATAGGAGAGCAAGAAGACAGAAGAAAACATTTGCGTTTGTCTAGAGGAGAGGAACAATAGACATTATTAGAATATAAAAGAAGATAAACCTGAGGATCCTGTAGGTAGCTGGAGCAAGAGCTGACTGAACTTGGAAGGCCAGGAGTTGGAGGAACTGGATCTCAACTGAACCTGGGTCCTGGGGAGATGATGAGGTCATTGATGTGCAAGGGAAGGAAGGAGGGGGACGAAGGAGGCTGACCCACTTCCTCTGTGCCTGGGCAAGGTGTCTAGAGCTCAGTGACATCCAGGTGAGGACATCCAGCTGACTTACTTCCTCTGTGCCTGGGCAAGGTGTCTAGCGCTCAGTGACATCCAGGTGAGGATATCCAGCTGACCCACTTCCTCTGTGCCTGGGCAAGGTGTCTAGTGCTCAGTGACATCCAGGTGAGGACATCCAGCTGACCCACTTCCTCTGTGCCTGGGCAAGGTGTCTAGCGCTCAGTGACATCCAGGTGAGGATATCCAGCTGACCCACTTCCTCTGTGCCTGGGCAAGGTGTCTAGCGCTCAGTGACATCCAGGTGAGGATATCCAGCAGACAGAGAAGCCTGGTAAGAGGTGTTGCTCTGCTCCCCATCTTGCTGGTAAATCTGTGCGATTCTTCCTCAGGGTTCCTGTGCTCAGCAGAGGTCTGCATGTGCTCTTTGGCTCCTGATAGCACCCTACTCATTTGGAGGTCTGCCTAATGACATAGTTAAAGACATACTGACCCTTGTTGGTGCACGTGCCCATCACAGGTGTGATCACTGTAGCTGCAAAGAAGAGAGCAAAGACAATCCTTTAACTCATCTGGCCTTGGTTTCCTACCTTGAAAAATATAATCACCTTATCTCTCAGCTCGGAGGGCTGTAGGGCAGCATTGGAACATCGCCAACCGCATGGTTGAAGTGCTGGGGAAATAAAGCATCATCGCATAGTCACCCTCAAAGTCCACAGTGGAGGTCTCTGGCGTGATTTTTAAACCCACTCTCCCACTGCTTCCTACCAACTAGGAAATCTCTGTGAATCATAGATCTCTTTCTTCCAAGGTGACAATTCAAAGAGAAGAAAGTTCAACCGCATAAACACGTCTACTTCTATTTTAAACTCGAAGTGCATCACCAAACCACAAAACCCCACATCAAATTTAGCTCCTTCCGAGCGAGCCCATGCCCAGTCCCGGGGCTCTCCCCGAGGTGACCTGCTGGGAAAGCGCCCGGCTCCCAGCCCAGCGGGCTTCAATGGCTCCTTCCTCTGGGCTCCCCACGCCTTCCCTCCAGCACACCTGTTTTCGGACCTCTTCCTCCCCAGCCCAGGCATTTTGATCCACGGCCACCTGTTAAGGATGACGCAGATCCAGCCCTACGCACATCCCCTCCTTGTTGCCGTCTTCAGGGTCCCCGACTGGGTTGATTCACCGCCCAGGACATATTTTTAGCCTTTATCTCTTGGTGGGTTTGTTTTCTTTCCGCCACCTCTTGACCCGAGAGCTGGAAATAAAGTCCGCCTTCCATAAAGATGAGAAAGTCCCTTTCCTTCCTGCTCACACCAAAGGCCAGCGGCCGGGAGGGGCCTGCGCTCCAGTCCTGGAGCCTGGAGCCATCTCCGCTGTGCGCTCTAAGCGCAGGGCCTGGAGGATGCCCGCGGGAACCATATCACACAATTATTTTTCTTCTCCTTTTTTGATCTGATTGCAGAACTGGATAGTCTGCCTACCCTCACCCTCTTTTAAAAAAGAATCATTAAAAAAAAACCTCACAGGCAACGTGAGAAATAATTGCTTTTGATCTGAAATGTAAAACTATAGCTTCATTGCTTATGAGACCTGTGGGATTAAAACGTGGGAGAGTGCTTGGAAAATGGCAAAACTCTAGGGGTATCAAAAGGCTTGAAAATTCTAGTTTATTTTTATTGCCTACGAAATGCAAATAGAATAGAAAGATAGAAGGAAGCGAAAAAAAATACCAAGCGCTCCCATAAAGGAAAACAATTTGTGTGCTTATAATTCAACCAATTGCCAATCGTTGAGCTTTAAAACATTATTATCAATTTTACTGCACTTAGTTTGATTTACCTTTTATCTTAGCAAATTTTCTATCATTAGATTTCAGTTTAAATTCTCAGTGTCAGGTTACTGACTCAAGGAATGGACATTCAAAAAATTTTTAAGATATAGTTGACAAAACTTTCACAGGGCTGGAGCAGTGTCTCTGCAGTTAGGCGCTTGCCTGGCATGCGCAAGTGCACGGGTTCAAACCCCATCACCAACGTACACAACTAAGTGTTGGAGCAATAAAAGCCATGCGAAAAACTCAATAAAAAATCGATTCTCTCTGTCTCTCTCTCTCTCTCTCTCTCTCACTGTCCTTCTCTCTTAAAAAAAAAACTTGCATATGCTTATGTTATATAACATGATATGTGTATACCTTGTGAAACGGTCAAGCAAGCTAATATATTGAACACCTCACTTTCTTGTTATAAGAACATTTAGCAATTTTCAAGTATATAATACATTGTTATTAAGTGTAGTCACCATCTGTCCAGAAAGATTGAGCCAATGTACGATTTCTCCAAAAGTACGTGAAGGCTTTGAATTTCTCAAACCCTTGCTAACAGTGGGTTTTGATTATCTTTCTTCTTAATCTGTGTTGCTCTGACCATCGTCTCTGTTATGGGGTGACCTGAAAATCTTTACATATATTTCTCAGCTATTTATATCTATCTTTTATGAATTGCTTCTATTTCAGCCTTCTTATTTTTTCCAATAAGTTTGTTATCTTTAATTAATTGATTCACAATAATCTTTTCCCATTGAATATTCCTTTGTTTTCTCTTACATATGCAAATATCTCTGCCCTGTGTCATTTGTCTTCAATCTCAGGACGGCCTTGTGTTTGCACATGATTTCTGCCTTCTGTGTTTCCCATGTGGCAGGTGACACCTTTTCCTGCTGCTGGGTGTAAGGCTTGCTTCTAGGCTTTGGGGCTCCCTTCTGTCTCATGCTGGCTGAGACTCCCAGAGGGGAAGCTCACTTGCACAGGGAAGTGGGAATGACGGTACAGCTACTTCAGGGTGGTGTCCAGGGAGGTGATGGGACGGGGGTGAAGGCTCAGCACCCAGCTGGTTGAGAAGCAGGGAGAGGGTGTTTGTTTCCTTTCCCCTCTCACCTTCAAGATGAGCTAAACACCAAGTTGATTTGGATCTTCTAAACAAGAAAATGATAACTCTTTTTACTGTCTTGCTTCCAGACAGGTAGTTTCCAGTATGTCAAATGGGTACTGAGCCGCTGCCCATCTGTTCTCAGCTTTAGCATATTATTAGTAAATTTTTTAAAAAAGAAACTAGCTGGACACAGTCACATGTACCTGTAACCCAGTGGCTCAGGAGACTGAGGCAGGAGGATCACAAGTTCAAAGCCAGCCTCAGCCACTTGGTGAGACCTCGTCTCAAAAGAAATAAAATAAAATAAAAAAAGCTTGGGATGTGGCTCAGTGGTTAAGCGCCCTTGAGTTCAATCCCTGGTACTAAATAAATAAACAAATAAAAAGAAAAAGAAAATATTAATTTCGATTCCCATGTATTTATCACATTACACATTTTTGGAAGGATAATTGATCTCATGACAAAGTGAATCTTCAAAGATTACAAACTGAAATGACTAAATGTATCTACTCATAGAGAGGTTTCAGGCTATACAGAAAAGAGGAAGCTGAGATGCTAAGGAGATTCTTGGACAAGAAGGAGTTTCATTGGAATTTCCTGTGGATGAAAACTTTGAGAACTTTCCGTTACTTTATCACTTCTAAACTTACCTTTATGCTGATGAGAACTGGGCACTATTAACAAAAAGAGATTCTGCTATACAGCCACAGTTCATTAGCCCACCCAAAGCTTTCACTATACCTGGGCAGATAGGACGAAATGGAAAGGTGTCCATTATCGAGGGTTTACTTTGTGCCCCCACCCGACACCCTCCTTCGGGTGTTCATTCTCTCCACTAAATAATGCAGCTGTAACTTCCATCTCTTCACAAAGACAGGAAGTTTCCAGGGAAGCTTATTTTCTCTGCCAAGTGTACATTTTGAAGCTTTCACCGATTATGTTGCTATGTGCAAAGTGACAGAGGGAATAAAGCCGATTGACAAGAAATAAGAGCACCCTTCTGTGTTGTGCACCAGAATGCCTGAAATCTACGTGGTTCCTTCAGTTTGAAAATGCAGAAATCATCGCTGAGTCATTTCTAAGTTGTGTAGGCATGTAGGCCCCGACTATCTTAGGACTCTCTTCTTTATAGCCATAGACAAGATAATGTATTAATAATCCATCTGCTAAGCCTCTCATAAGAGAATTTAAATTTTAAACTTCTTTGAAGCCATTGCTATGGTGGGATTAAGGACAAAGTCAGCATCTATCATTAAAGGTAATGCAGAAGCCAGGTGCACCCCGGTAATCCCAGCAACTCAGGAGGCTTAGGTGGAATGGTCATGAGTTCAAGGGCAGCCTGGGAAAATTAGGGAGACTCTGTCTCAAAATAAAATCGAAAAAGGAACTGGAGATGCCAGTCAGTGGAAGAGCACACCCAAGGTTTGATCCCGAGTACCTCAAGAAGCAAAGTGATCCAGGTAGGGCATGAGATGGGTTTAAAAGGCTAGCACACCAATAAACATAATAATTCAGATATTAATTATTAATAAAATGATAATCAGATTGAGATAGGGATTTAGGATAAAGGAATAGAGAAATACAGAATCTTGGGGGAAACACCCTCAAGCCATTGAGTTGCAACAGACACAGTTGTAAAGCTTGAGCTACTCACCTATGACCTGGGTGTCTGTGGTGTGCAACTTTGGCCTGCATCCTTCGCCCATGCCCTTGTATAATGAAGAGATGTGCAAGTGCAGAGCACCTGGGGCAAATCTGTGCAACTCCATCCTGGACCCACCTCCAGTCTGGCCCCTAATGAGCCCTTCCCCTAGCCCAGGCTGCTGCTTCTCCTTCTTGAGACAGCCGGCTTCTGCCTTGAATGTGGACCTTTCCTGCGTAGACCTCTGTCTCTGCCTCGGTCTGGCTTGTGCTGAAATTCTTTCTCGTCACATATGCCAAGGCCCCACTGGTCTTAAGTTGAGGTCCCCCTCTCCTTGGACCTTTCTCCAGTGACATCTCTTTACCAGTGACAAGAGTATACGGAGATGACCGGTGAGAATGAATGTGTTGATCGATTCATCTGGCACATAGCAGTTGAGCGCCTGCTAAGTTCTGTGCATGGTCCTGGGTGCTGAGGGTGAATGGGCATGAAGCAGGTAAGCTCCTTGTCTCATGGGAGGCGTAGACAGCAAAGGGAAAAAGGCAGAGAGAAGATGACTGCGGACAGCGCAAAGAACACGAGTGGAGCACAGTGGGAGGAGGTCAAAGACTGGGCTGTGTTAAGGACGGTGGCAGGGGAGTCACCGTCTACGGGTTGGGCAGGGCAGCCTCTCTGACAAGGTGATGAAGGCACTAGGGTTTGAGAGATGAAGCACAGCAGAACTGGGGACCAGTTTCCCACGCAGAGGAAGCAGTGCAAAGGCCCGGAGGCAGCAATAAGCTTGCTGATGGCGTTGCCTGCCAGTCTCTCTCCCCGCTTTGGTTGGGTTCTACTCCAACCTTTCCCATCTGCCAAAGAAGTACATAGGACAACCATTTTCCACTTAATCACTCACAGTGACACAGGAGAGTACTGCAGCGTGTGTAAGCACAGGAACAGGAGGGAGGGAGAGACGACTTGCCACAGAGGCGCGGTAACCCAGGAGCGTGGCAGGGTGGAGTTTCAGGCAGTGTGTTCTGGTCCTGGCCCTCTTTGCATCAGGATGCAAGCCGACGTTTTTTTCATTTTATTGAGGAGCTGTGTTGTTGTACAATCATAAATGCATATGTAGTAACAATACGATGTGCCCCTGATCCTCATCCAGAATCATCCCACACCACCCACACCCCAATCTCTTGACTCTACTATATTTCCCCCTAAAATGTATATAAATGTGTACACACACACACACACACACACGTACTTATTTGTGCATTTTCCAGAATTAAATGTATAAGTATTATTGGACGTCTCGGGGAGTAAAGAGCAAGCTACATTATTGATTTTCCCCTTAGCTCCCTTCCTATCGTCTCTCCCACGTATCTATGGTTCCCCTACATTATGTCTTGCTTGAAGTTTGGTGAGTCTAGTACTTGAGCTTGACCTTTCACCCAAGCCTGGGTTTTGCTCTGCTCCACAAATGAGGGAAAGCATTGGTGCTTGAGTCTGGGCTTGGCAAGGTTCAGCAGGATGATAACACCACCTCCCCTCGGGCTGCCCACCATCCACCTGGCAGAATCTGACTTTTGAGACAAAGCTTGTTTCCCTCCCTCTGTTTCAGAGTGCCCGTAGGCCTAGGAAGGATTTTCCTTGTGTTTCATCTAATTTTTCTCAAGTGATGACTGACTTTCCACTTTTGTGCCTTTGAGTAAACAACCTTCCCAAATTCTTCCTCCCAAAGACTCTATGATCTGTCCTGGGCCATGTTTTTGGGAATCATTCTATAATCGCTGCGTTTTCCTGAATTCCACAATTGCTCCAGCACAACACAGTATAACTGAGGACTTTCAAAAGAGGGAGGAAATGGGGCTAAAGCGTTGGGTCAGCATGGGTTCCAACCCCAGCACCACGTACACAATGAAGTGTCTGAGCAGTGAAAGCCACGTGAAAAACTAAATAAAATTGATTATTCCTCTCTCTCACTGTCCTTCTCTCTTAAACAAAACAAAACAAAAGAGAGAGGAAAACCCCTCAGCTCTTCACATACAGCTTTTGGATACAGGATATCATTTAAAAAAATAAAAATTTCATTTCGTTTATTTTCCAGTTCTGATAGCTTTTGAGGGGACCTCAGCATGGGCCAAGAAACTTTTTTTTCTGGCTCTCAGAAGTCAAGTTGCTTCTTCCTTTCACACCTTCAGTGTCAGAAGCCTAGCTTCCTTCTGTTTTAGAAGTTTTTCTCTGAAAGCATTCCTACGGTGATTATGGTGACAGTGGTATTCCGTTCACCTGTTGCTGAGTAGATTTCCAAATCCGATGACAATAGAAATAAAAGGGTAGCCCCAGACTCCTACCACCCACCATCAACAAGAACAACAGAATCAATTTTTGCAATCATTTCTGTGACAAAGAAAATTATCGTAAACCTTCCTGATGGCTAGAGATTTAATACCAAAGCACATCAGGACCTTCATAGGGCTTGCCTTGGGTTCGGAACAGGCAAGTGAATGCCCGAAACACTTGGTGGAAGAGCTGCTTTGTGAAGTTGCCTGGGTGGCTTTCCAACTCCACTCTCTGTTAAATAATAGAAGGTTGCAGGGTGTTATGGTTTGGGTCTGAAATGTTCCCCAAGGCCCCTGAAATGAAGGTCTGGTCCCCAGGGCAGCAGTGCTCAGAGGTGGGGCGTTAGGAAGTGATTAGATCCTGAGGGCTCTGACCTCACCAGTGGATTAATCTGCTGATGGATTCAGAGCTGAGTGGGAGATGATGGCACTGGTGGAGGTGGGACCTAGCTGAAGGAGTGTGTGCTTGGAGTGTGCCCTGGGGGACTTATCTTGTCCCTGCCTACCCTTCTCTCTCTGCTCCACAGCCATTGTGAAGTGACCAGCTTTGGTCTAACACATCCTTCCACCGTGCTTCTCTGTCCCACCACAAGCCCAGAAGAAATGGGCTTTCCATGGACTGAAACTTCTGAAAGTGTCTGCCAAATGATTTTTTTTCCTTTTTCAGTTGTTTTTCCTCAGGTATTTTGTCACAGTGATGAAAAACTCATTAACACATTGGGGCTTTACTAAAAAGGCAAAAGAGATGGTGGCAGAGATATTCAGTGCCAGAAAATATCATTAATATCATTTCTTCCTTGCCTCTGTCTCCCACGTGTGCTTGCATTTATTTGGATCTGTTGACCAGTTCTGGAAAATGAGATGTGGGCAGAAGTGATGTCTCAGTTTCATCCTGGAAAGAAATGACTTTCCGTAACTTTTCACAGTTCCCCACCTGTGTTGCAGAAGCAGTGGGAACCCAAAGAGTGAAAATTTGCATCAGCAGGAAGTCAACCTTTGCCATGTCCACCCACCCAGTTTTGAGTTTTTTCCTGTTACCTTACCAAAGTGTAGATTAACTTTTTATACATTTAAAAATTTTTTAAAGTTTCAGAATAATTTAAATTTTGATTATGGTTCCAAGTATTTCTTTGGAAACCAATCCAGATGTGAAGATGTTTATTTCCACAATCTCATCGTTCTTATCCAAGTAGTTTATTCATATACCTGGAAAATCATTGGTGCATCATCGGTGAAGAGATGTCTCAGGAGTCAGGTCTGAGACAGTTCCTGAGGAGAGGGGACCTCAACTCTGGACCAGCGGGGGCCTTGACGTACATCATGGAAAAGAATTTCAGCTTGAGCCAGACAGAGGCATAGACAGAAGTTTATTTAGGACAGGTAGATGCTCATTCAAGGGAGAATGGAGGCTGTCTCAAGAGAGAGGAGCAGGCATAGATGGGGAGGGGGAGGGTGTGAAGAACTCATAGGAGTCTGGAGAGTGGGAATATCGGGGAACCATCTCAGAAGCCGATGTCATTCCTCCACGAGATACCCATTTAATGCAGGAGTTCTTTTGGGGGAAACAGCAACAGGTGAAACCCAAGGTGGTCATCCATGTTTTGGCATTACCCCTGGATAACAAAGTACATATACATTGATTACTGTTGGTTTGATAATGTTTCTCCCTCAACTGTATCTCTATATACTTCTAATAAAAAAAAAAAGAGAGGAGCAGCAGCCATTTGGGCTGGTGGTCCAATATTTATAGAAGGTCTGCATCAGGGACTGGACTGGAGGTTGGTCCAGGATGGAGTTGCACGATTTCACACTGGTTCTCCTGCACCATGGTTTTTCCCTCGCAGGACACCTAGCCAAGGACACAGGCCAAGGGTACTGCCAAGGGCACATTGCTCAGGTTTTATCTCAATGGCTTGAGGATGTCTTTTTCCAAAATTCAATGTTTATCTTTCATTATCCTAAATCCTTATCTCACTTTCCCCTGCCCAGAGACTTTGATCCTTTAATCTTAAGGGTTGATGTAGGGTGAAGATCCATCTTCTTTGGCTGCTTCAGGCTGGCAAGGGGCAATGACCCTGCCGAGTCAGGGGTCAAAAGTCTCATCCTGGTTGTTCTAAAGGAGATGGACGCTGGTCTCAGTTGGAGGGATGGGTTGAAATTCTTGTGCTGCAATCCTTTTAACATGGAATTTTTTCAAACTGGAAGATACAAACTTTATTAGATCAAAAAGATCTGAGCTGAGCAGTAGGAGTGGAAGTATAGTTACCAGAGGTCCTAACAGTAGTAACAGCCAAGCGCGGCCATTAGGTAAGTAAACACTAGTAGTTTTATTTGCCTGTACATTTCCCAAGATCTGGAACTTTTAAGCATTTCTGTCAGATCAGAAAAATTAACTTACTACGAACATTATTTTAGCAGAGTCTCTTGTGATTATTATTTTCAGACACTCATGTGAAGGACTCCTTTTTCTATAACTTGTACTGACTTTTGGTAAGGCTGACACAAGTTATGTTTAAAAGAATGAATGTCTCCTATTTTTAAATATCTATTTATGATTGTTCTTTGGTTATACTTTTCTGCCAGGTGTTTAAGACCCAGTTGGTAAAAAGTTGACCTTGTTTCTACCTACTGTTAAAGAGTCAGCTGAGATCCCTCAGGGGTCACTCTTGGGAGCTTGTGGGGAGCCTCCCAGCTTATGTCATCTGGCAGGCTGGATCAGGGTCCTACTGAGCACATGTGGCTTCTCTGGGAAGCATCAGGGACATCTCCCTCTCTAATGACCTCCTTTTGCAGTGTGCACACTGATTAGCTTCCTGTTCTCCAGGGTCCTCATGAACCCCCTGACCAGGAGTTTGGGTGACACTCACCAGAGGTGCAGGACCTATAGACACCTATAGGACCTATGGCTGGCCTTCAAGGACAATTGCCAGAATATTGGCCACTTTTTCTTAGCCTTTATACTTAACTCTCCAAGTTTTGATTTTAAATATCCAGCAGGCTAGCTCCCCAAATCTTGAGGTAGGAGTACTGGGGTTTAACTTTAATATCTAAAATTTTATAGTTACTCAGTCCTTTTATTTAATTGGGGTCAATATTAATATTGGAAGTCAGCCTTATACCTGTCTTAGGTTGTTATATTAGAAACTGTACTTCGGCGAAGCACCAACAGACAACAGTTACAAAGTTTACAAGGAAAATAGAAAAATGAACATGTATATGTCTTTGGTATCTTTTTAGCCTCTACAAAGACCCATATATTTATCAGCTCAAATACATATGAAATTTATTACAACTTCTACGCTTTTATTAAAACCTAAATGCCTTTTTCAATTTACCCAAACCTTTACTTAAGCTGTGTATAATATACACTGTTTATTTTGAGACCACAGTAATCTTTACAACAAAAATCTTGTCTTTTGAATGTATTTTTAAATAAGCTTAATTCTAGCCTGCTTAGCCATCCGAAGGAGGAGTAAGGTGAGAGGCAGAGTCTTAACTCAGCTGAGGCTGGCCTCTTGACAAGTCTTAGGGAAAGTGTTATTTCTGAAGCTAATCTTTACCTCTTAAATATCATTTTAGATATATCTCATATATTGTTTTCCGAGTCTATATAATTATCAGTGAACACAATACAACCTTACATCTGAAACATGAATCAAACAAAAGAGAGTTTTGTGGAATAGTTCCACTGTTCTTTGGTGGAAAGGGGGCAAAATGCTTTTTTGCCCCACATTGCTAATCTTTAAATAAACTAGGCTCTTCTTATTACTTTCCAAAAACACTTTTAAAGCCAGTGTGGCCCTTTTGTATCAGATATAATGTATAAAAGAGAGCATATTGATTACCGTGTCTGTAACCCTACATAAATTTTCAGTTCACAAATGTACATGACACTGAAACAAGGCTCAGATAACATTTGGTTCTTAAATGGATTTCTAGTTACATATATTGAGGTGCCAACTATATTGTAATAACCTAAAACAGTTGTTCATTTAATCAGCTATGAAGTAATCATTTAGAAGACTTTAAAACAGCTACAAATTTTAATTTCTTTAAGATTTAGTTTTCCCAAGTAATAGAGCTTGATTAACACCAGGAATTATCTTGATAAGAATGGATCAATATTTTAAGAAACCCTTGTTACTTCAACATATAGAATTATATTCTGGCTTATAGCAGTACATTCATATTTGACCTTAAGAGAAACCTTAAATAACTTTAACTGATTGCGTCAATTATATTCAACTTAATTACACACGGAGTTTTGAGATTTTCTTTCCCCAAACCTTCTGTAACTTACCTGACCCTCTATAGCTTGCTTACTATACAAGACACTTCCTCATGTAGAAACAGTTCTTCCAAATTTCCATACCAAAATACATTTCCATATCTATAACTTTCTTATATTTCTTTCCTTGACCTTTTTAAATTTATATTTAGAAACAATCCTTATAAAATTTATGAATTTTTTGATTACTCCTCTTACTAAGGTGAAATACTTTATGCTATTTACAGTACTTTAATTGAAATGCAGCTGAAATCTTTTGTATTCTTTTTGTACAAAATTATACCTGTTAGAATTTTAGCTCTTGGTAATCAAGACCCAGAAACAGAGCAACCTTAAACTCCTTTTTTCATTTACCAACAATTAAATTTATATAAAAACACTTTATAAGACTCAAATACTCTTAAAGGATCCCAAAAGTGCTTGAATTTATTTCTTGATGTCTTAGTTTTCTTTTAACCTGTGAATTAAACAAATGTCTCTTCTCTAGCAAACACATTTGGAAGCGATTGTCCCGGTTATATTAAATCTAATTTACCCATAAAAAAACAGCAGTTATTTTTAGGCTACCAGAAGAGCCAAGTGTTTTTAGCATTTTAAACCATCTTTTTCTCTGTCAGAGATAAATCCTTTTTTTTTTTTAAAGAGAGAGGGACAGTGAGAGAGACAGAGAAAGAGAGAAACAACTTTATTTAGTTTTTCACATGGCCTTAGTTGCTCCAACACTTAGTTGTGTACGTGGTGCTGGGGTTTGAACCCGGGTCCTCGTGCTTGCCAGGCAAGCGCAGAAAGCGCTGAGCCACCGCTCCAGCCCCCAGAGATAAATCCTAAAAGCAAGAGACATTGCACTTTAAACATTCTGTAGAAAACAACATTTTTCATTGGCTGATCACCTAGAAAAAACATGTGGGTAAGTAATTTTAAAGACATCTTTACTCGTATTTTATCAAATTTAAATTCTTTGTTAAAGACTTAAGTCATGAGAACAAAGTCATTTAGATCCATTTTTTTTTTGTAAAGTTAAGTCACCAGTGGACCAGGTATTTCTTTTAACCAAGAAGAGGAGAAAATGTTTCTTAGATGGACCAAAGATGTTAAGATAGTGCCTCTCTGCACTTGCAGTTTTACTGGGAATTTCAGAGACGCTTACAGAGAGCCCTGTCCAGGAATAACTCGACTTTTGACTGACAGCAAGATGACGTCAGACTTTTAAATCCTTACTGTCATGGCAACTCTAGGTCACCTAGGCTCACGCTGACCAGTACTAATTAAAAACAATTTTTTTAAGAGAGAGAGGGAGAAAGAGAGTGTGTGTGTGAGAGAAAGAGAGAGTAAATTTATTTTATTTTTTAATCAGGCCTTCACTTAGTTGTATATATGGTGCTGGGGTTTGAACCTGGGTCCTCAATCATGCCATGCTCTACCCCTGAGCCACCTCTCCAGCCCCTCTAACTTGGATTATTAACAATACATTTTTACAGATTTTTTCTCTTTGGTTGTGAGGAGTTATCCTTATCTCCCTGAGTTTCAGGGTCTGGGCTCAAAGGTCTTCTCCTTCAGGGTAACTTGGGCTCCTCTGTTTTGGGCCTGAATTTGCTCTGTAGATAACAGGGAGTTTGCTGGGGAATGCGGCGTGGCCTGTTCACTTAGTGCAGGCGGGCTCCTCTGTAGGTGAATTGCTTTTTTTTTGGATAAAAAGCATGTGGGGGTCAGCACGGTGGGCCCATTTTTTAGAATTATTCCCTTATCCCTGTGTTCCCACCATTTACACCTGTCTGTTCCCTAACAAAAGGAATCCCAGTGTATAAGCTCTTGTGCCAGATTAGACCCTTTTAAAGGGGAAGATCTCTTTTTCTTAATCCCAACAGAGTTTTAATTAGTCCTTGAACAATTACTTAAGTTAACAACCTTTGAATAATTATCCCCTCCCCTTTTTAAAAACAGTTTTTGGGGAATGGGGAGACTAAGTAGTCAAATATTTTTCCCATTTACGGAGCAAGCCTTCATTCTCCAACTTATGTTAGGACCTGGTCATATTACAGGAAAAAAAAAAAGGAAATTGATTTAAGTCCTCTCTCTTAAACTAATTTTAATTATTTAATGTGCATCCGAAGGGTAAGTTCTTAGGGATATACACTAAATTACCCACAATCTTCTAAAAAAAAAAAGAAGAGGAAGAAGAGAAGAAGAGGAAGAAGAACAAGGAAGAGGAGGGAAGGAGGAGAAGAAGAAAAGACATAGGTCTCAGAGTACTCCTTGAGTCCCCACCCAGGATCAGAGTTGTAAGCCTGTCCCATGCTGAAACTCCCGGGTACTCTTTGAGTCCCCAACGGGGTCAAACCTTAGATCTGTCCCAAATCATACAAGCGTCATTGTTTCCATTCTGCACATTGGTGGTAGAAATGTCCTTGACCCTATTATGCATTTTCCGGGACCTCTATGAGTCCCTATCAGGATTGGATATTTAAATCTGTCCCAATGTCACTTCTGGGGTACTCTATGAGTTCCCACTGGGATCAGATCTCTAGCTCTGTCCCAAACTGTTCCGAGCATTCTCGTCTTCTGCAAATTAGGGTACAAGCATCTTTGACCCCATTATGCCGTTACCTAGGCCCCCAGAGAAGAAATAAGAAGAAAATCCTAAAGAGAACATCCCTAAGATCTCAGACATTCTAGGTGCACTTAAGAACTTATAATTTCTTATTACTTTAAATAGTGGGGACACAGGATGGCTTTCTTTATCCTAAATCCCTAGCCCAGTTGCAGTGTTTGGAAGTTCTTTGTGTTAGGTGAAGTTTTCTGTTGATTTTGAAATGTCCAGATAACCCCAATGATGTGAGAACTGAGAAGGAGAAAATGTAGAAATAGTTTTCGTTCCAAGTTATGCATTTTAGCACAGTGCATGGCATGAGGAACATTTATGAATATTGTGCTGTGGGGCATCATTTAAAATTATGGCCTGTAAGGGAGTCGAGACCATGTTCATTCGTGGAAGTTGGTCTTGAAAGGCTGTCTTAGAGGAAGTGTCCAGCATCTCCCAGCCTGTGCTTCTGTGTCTCCCTGATGTCAAAATCCTGCTTCTCTTGCATCCTCTCGGACTGCTTGGCCTTATTCCAAGTAGACTCCCCCATAATCGATTCTCTCAACTTCTTAAACTTGCTGTCCTGGATGTCACTCCTTCAGTAAACTAACTAAGTAGTGAATTGATTCATTCCTATGCTTATCCAACTCTGAGAACCTTCTTTATGCCTGATAATCATGCTGCTGGTGGGTTCTGTTCCAAGCAATTCCTCTCTTTCAAGGCTGTTTTTTCCTTTCTAATATTTTAAAAAAATTATTTGTGAAACAGTACAAAGAATTTCCATACACCCTCCACGAGGTTCCCCATGCATTGAAATTTTGGCACATTTATTTATCATTTGTCCTCTTTTTCATCCTCTGCATTCATTGGGGGGAAGTTGTAAACATGAGGGCTTTTGCACTTTTCTTCAAAAGAAGATTTCTCTGACATAACCATAGAATGATTAGCAAATTAGGAAGTCAGCATTAATCTAATGCTACTGTGTCATCCTGCAGTTGGCCCATGTAGCTCCCCACCTATGCTTGTAAATAAAGTTTTATTGGAACACAGCCCTGCTCATTTGGTTATGGAGGTCTACCACTGCTTCTGTGGACAGACAGTGACAGTTGAATAGCAGAGACAGAGACCATATGGCCTGCAGAACTGAAAATGTTTGCTATTTGATCTTCCGGAGAAAACATTGTGATCCCTGATCTGATGGATAGATTTAGTCAAATCTCATCATTTCTCCATAATGTCTTTTATTTCAAAAGGCAAAAAATTATCCAGGTTTGGGATCTAATTCAGAATCACAATGAATTTCAATTGTTTATGTCTCTTTATTTTCCTTTACTTTTAAAAATGTTCATTTGGTCTTATTGTTCATGACCTTGACATTTTTGTTGCAAACAGGTCATTTATTTTGTAGAGCACAGCTCAGTTTGTCTGGACTTTCCTCACGTTTAGATCTGTTTCGTGTTTATGACAAGAATACCTCAGCTTTGATGTTGTGTCTTTCTCAGTGCAACCTAATAAGAGGTACACAACACCTATTTATCATTGGCAATGTTCTTTTTGATTCCTTTGGTTAAGGCGGTGTCTGCCAGGCTTTCTTCACTGTAAAATTATTGTGTTACCTTTTGTACTTAGTAAGTATATTATGGGAAAGTATTTTGAGTCTATCTAAATATTCATTAGGGAGCAACATGAAATACTGGGAGCCAGTGTGAACAGAAATTAGGATAATTCTCTTTCTTTTTTGATTAATATTTTAAGAGTAGTGAGGTTTACTTAGTTTTCTAAAAATTTGGTTTATTTTTTTCTCATTTACTTTGAAGACTCTAAGATTTCTTTATTGGAAATGTGACTTTTTCTAGAAATGGTCTAGTTCTAGTTTAGCAGGAAGAGTTTCAAGTTCCCTTGAGATCTAGAAACTTGTTGGTTTAATTCACATACTGGAAAGTGATCATCTTTAGGGAATCAGGAAGGTTTCTACAGGAATCCAGAAAAGCTAATTCCAAGTAAAAGCAGTTCTGTGTATTCTTCCAATCTCTATTTTCTGAAATTTATATAAGTGGATCACAGTAATGAGACTGAGAGCTGGTATTCCTTCACTTAATCTCCCCTCCTCCTCTGTTTTCTCCCTAACTTTCCAGTGAGGGGAAAATCACTGCTCACACTCTGCCTTCTGCTTGGGTGGTGGCCAATTGTGATTTGCCCTTGAAATCAGTGAACTGCTTGGGGCAGATTGGGCCTGCCTGGGAATTACAGGACTCTTGCTGGAGACCATTGCCTGGAAGGAAATCATGAGCAGTGAAAAGGAAATAGCTGAGCCTGGCTCAGAGGAAGCGTAGTGGGTGATATCTTCCCTAGTCCTATGTCAAGTCTTTGCTTTACCGTCAATAACCGATAACTCAGAGACTGCAACCATAGTCACTCATTTCCTTAAGTGAGTGGTGTATAATTTGTCAGCTGGCACTGAGACGTCTACCTGGGCTCCAGTTGCTCTTCCATGTTGCCAGGTTTATACCTTGGTGAGCTTCTTTCTGCCCACCTGCTGATCCCCCAGCACGGAGATGGAATTGGGCAGGGATGGATATTCCTTCCAGCTCCAGGACACATGGTGCTGAGCCAGGAGGTTTTAGTTGCACAACTGACAGTTCTTGCTTTCCGAGTAGCCAGTGAATTGCCATTGAAATAAAACTGGTCCTTTGTGTCTTGTTGGAGGTGAATCAATTATCTGAGGAGGTGATGTTATTTTTCCTTTGAAGTTGGATTCAAAAAGTTTATTCACAAGGGAGAGCGGAATCCAAGTTTTTCTTAGGAACAACATGATCATCGAAATGCACAGGGCAGGGGGCTGGAGCGGTGGCTCGGTGGTTACGGTGCTTGCCTGGCATGCACAAGTACACAGGTTCAAAACCCAGCAACCCACGTACACAACTAAGTGTCAGAGCAACAAAAGCCATGAGAAAAAAAACTCAATAAAATTGATTCTCTCTCTCTCTCTCTCTTACTGTCCCTCTCTCTTAAAAAAGATACACAGGGCAATTTCGTGCATGCCATGTACTGAAAGGCAAGTCTGTACTCTTGCTTTTCCTGGGAGGGTTAGGCATTGTACTCCACCAGTGCCCGCAGCATCAGAGTGTGGGAATCCCTTACCATCTCAGGACTGATTCCCTGCATCTCCCCAGCACCTTCTCAGCTCCCTATCAGCAAGAACTCTGCCCCTCGTATGTGGCCCATGGCACATCACATAAATGGCCTTACCAGACCACGCTCAACTTTGGCATGCATGGAAGCAGCAACGCAGGTGGACGATAACCTTTGACAGGCTCCCTCCTATTCTTCAGGATCCAGTTTCTCACAGAGGCTACAGGAAGCTGCTTCCAGCAGCCTGAGCCCTGAGGAGGAGCCGATAACAGAGCGGGGAGAAGCACCTGGTAATAGCAACACTTCATCCAGGATGAAAACAGGATCTAAATTATAAACAACATCCTCCCCACACAAGTGAGGGCCCCGCTCACTCCCAACTTTGTTGGACTCTATTCTCCCAGGAGTCTCATGAGAATCTTTATTGAAGCAGGAAGATGGTCAAGACGTGAAGCAAAGTTTCAAGATTTCCGGTGGATATCATCAAAAAGTTTTTGTTGTTGTTGTTATTGTAGTAGTTGATCTTTTATTTTTAAGCATGAAAAGCTATGTCATATCTACAATTGTTGAACTGACTTTCAGCTCAGCAAAAATCTAGATACCTCAGGACTCTCATGATTTTAAGGGAAATGATGTAAGTGGGAACAAAGCAAAAAAGAAGAAAGGGTTTGGATGATCTTGCCCTTCCAAAAAGGTCTCTTCCGAAGTAGATGCTATCTTTATGAAACACCATAGTCTCAGCAAAAGATGACACCATTCCTGACGTGGTGCAAGGTGCTTCGTGCACACGATCTCACTTAATTCAGTGGGAAACTTATGCATAGCTGAGCAGTTCTTCCAGGGGCTCACGGCGAGTGTGTAATGGACCCAGGACTGGAACCAGGTGGCCTGTCTCAGAGCGAGCCCACTTGTCTCCTGTCTCTCGGCCTGTGTGCTCTACCAACCTTCCAACAGACATGGCGTTGTTCATGCTCTTCCTTAAAGACCCTGCAGTTAGTAAATGGAAAATCCTGATCTCTGTGTTCATTTTGTTGACTTGTTGATTAAAATTATCAATGCCAGTTTACTGGCAGATTCAAAGTACATTGAAGTTTCATGCCAAAAGGCCTTTTTTTTACATTTCTGTTGACATCCAGTCAATGATACCACAAAGTTGCTTTAAGGTCAGGTCTAAGATCTTTTGTGCTGTGAATTATGAAGAAAAACATTACCTCTAGAATTTCTCTGTGCTCTGCTTGTTCATTGCAAGACAAAGAAACTAGGCAGAAGTTGAGAAGGCGAACACCAGAATGAAATGCATGATTTCATGTCAGCTCTGCCCTTAGGAGTTTTCAGGAATCAATGAGCTGGTATCTGTGCTGTTTTGTGCATTAGAATAGAATCTACAGCTCTTCAGTTGGATGCAAACTGACATTCTGAGGAGACATGAAATCTCTAGACATTAAGGTTTTCAGAAACACATCTATCCCACCATCTTGAAAAATGCACCTGCCCAGCTGGGCTGATCTGAAAAGTTACTATTTCAACACATGGTTCATTCACAAAAATAAAAAAAAAATCAGGATAGCTCAGGATTTTCAGCTGGTGGCCAACTCTAGCTTGTTCTCTTCATGTTATTAATTTATTCAATACTTAATGAGATAAACTAAGTGTCAGGCATTATTCTAGGAATGAATGCAGCAATGAACACATGAAAGAGCCTGTCCTCCGGGTCTCGCTTTCTAGAGTGTGATTAAGATCCATATGTTATAAATACTCAATAATTATAGACTGGAAGAAAAATGATGGAACATGAAAATACAAATTCTTTGCTTGATTATATTCCAGCAGACATTATCACTAAGCCAAGAGCTTAGGTGTTAAATATAGGTTTGAATGTACAAAACTTTAAAAAATTTATGATTCGGCCAAATACAATTATTATTTGCTTCTTTAAGGTAAAGAAAAAGAGACACCTAAAAATGGACACATTTCTTCAACAGTATCCAGATAAAAGTGTCAGTGCTGGGGTTAAAGATCAGGACCTCTTTACTGCAAGTCTGTGCTCTTAATCACCATGCCTTGTTAAAACAGAAGGGCAGACTTAAAATCAGATATGATCAGATGAATAGGAGATTGGTTCAGAAGAAAATTGGCAGCTGTCGATGTAATCATGCTGGATGTTAATACAATCTGATCTCCTCCCATTGGCTTGATTTATTTTCATCATTTTTTTGATAACAATAGCATCTATCCCGTGTAATGATTTCCAGGTGCCAAGAGTAGGCCCGGAGGAAGAGCTTCCTTTCACAATTAACCCGAGTGAATCATTTATCCTTCTGTCTAGGACCAGGAACTATTTTAAGTACGGTGTTGTGGAGATTGACTTAAACTGTTCTGCAAAGTTCCCTTAACCCACCTGCTCTGATCTTCCCCAGGCGCATCATCAGCGAGTTGAATCTACCCACATGTGGTTCCTTTCAACTCTTTCACGGAGTAGGATGGATCCTTACAAAGAGTTAAGGAACCTTAGCTGCCTGCAGGAAATCTGTGACCAGGTCCAGGACCTGGAGCGGAAACATTAAGTGTATCGTGGGAGAAGAGGAAAGCAAAGTGCTAAAGTTGTTGCTGTGAACAGAGGATATTGGAGCATCCTGCAAAAAACTTCCTGTTTAGCCAGGAGACTAGAAAACAAGACGAAAAACACTCTACTTCAATGACTATTGTGCAAATATATTTTTATACGTTCATTATCTTGGGCAGGGCTTACTCACAAGAACGCACGCTTTCCCAAGCGTAGAGTTGGTGACTGGCTCACGCCCAGCCTCTCACCACCTTCCTTGTTTTGACTCACATCAAATCCTTGTGTCACTCATGTCCGGCTCTCCTGGGACCTCTACTGCCTTCTAGGCTGGACTTTCCTCCGGAAAGGCACTTCTATCAGCTCCTGTTGAGCATCATGTGAAATGGGAAGGGTCAGGTCATAAAAAGCAGTGGTCCCTCAAAGAGCAAGAAACACTGATCATTAAACACAGTTGGGCTGCATTTTATATTTTTCATTTCCAAATACTTTCAAATGGCAGAATGACATTAAATTCAGGTAGAAAACCTGATGCTTTAAATTCCTATTAAATTTTTAAGCATTCTCAAGGGCCGAATGGTATCTCTCCTCTGTGGAAGCTAGAATACATGGGGAAGCAATGTTAGACGGCTAAGCTAGCAATAACTTCAAATTGTATGATTCTCAACACAATAGGGGGATGGCTCCCTAGGTTTCTAGGAGGCGTAAGGAGGGGGATGGGGAGGGGAGAGGGTGTAGGAAGAACTCCTAGGAGATTGGAGAGTGAGAATATGGAGGAACCATCTCAGAAGCAGATATCATTCCTCCTAGAGATACCCATTTAACGCAGGAGTTCTTCTGGGGGAAACAGCAACAGGGGAAACCCAAGCTGGGCATCCATGATTTGGCATTAGCCCTGGATAACTAAGTGTATATACATTGGCTATTGATGATTTGATAATGTTTCCCCCTCAATTGTATCTCTATATCCATGTATTAAAAAGTTTTTTAAGCATTTAAGGAAATATCAGATATTTGGTCAAACATACCACAAACGGCATTGCGTTATATATAAGAGAAAGTGCCCTGAATAAAGACTTTCTAGGTTGTTTTTTTAAACTTACCAGCCTAGATTGATGCGTGTGAAGTAATGTAGAAGTGGTTTGGAGCTAATTCCTTTTTATTTAGCGTTAGCTGTCTAGACTTATCTGTGCATGTACACAATGCACGCACAGGAGTTGTTTGGCCATCCTCCCTTTCGGGTGTCCTTTACCCTCCCCTTCCTCATTCTTTCCACCTTCCGAATTAGGATCAAACTTTTTAACCTCCTTCCTGAGATTTCTGTTAAAGTACAGTAGCAACAAACAGGTAAAGACAGAGAAGCATCTACATATAAACGGACAGGAGGAAAAGCATTTAATTGGTGGTGTATCTGTCATCCTGTCCTCTGTTCTTTCAAACATCATAGAGTTAGGTATAAACTAGATTTAGGCACAGCACTCTGATGGTACAACTTTTGCAAGACAATATTCAGTCACTTTCTAAGGCATTCTCATCCATGTATAATTTTATATTTATTTTAGCTGTTAAGACTACCATGGGGGTTGGAGCAGTGGCTCAGTGGTTTTGGCGCTTACCTGGCAAGCACGAGGACCTGGGTTCAAACCCCAGCACCACATACGCAACTAAGTGTTGGAGCAACTAAGGCCATGTGAAAAACTAAATAAAATTGTTTCTCTCTTTAAAAAAAAAATACCATGATGGTTTATAATAACAGCAATAACAAAAACATTTAGTGGTTGTTGAGTTTTCTTTCCTTTTTTCTTTTTTTTTTGGGGGGGGCATATCATTTTAACCACTGAGCCGCATCCCTAGCCATTTTGAAATAGGGTCTCACTAAGTTGCTTAGGGTCTTATGAAGTTGCTCAGTCTGGCCTTGAACTTGCGATCCTCCTGTTTCTGCCTCCCAAGCTGCTAGGATTACATGTGTACACCACCATGCGCAGCTGAGCTCTTGAATATAAACTGAGTAGTGTAAGTACTTGGAATAAATCTATTATTATATTGAGTATATTTAACATCAGTATATGTGGCTACTCAGTCCATAGCCCGGTTCATTAGCTTTGATGACCTTTTCACCACAATGACCACCCTCTACTCTACTTTCAGTGTTGTGCCTTGGGCCATGTGGTGAGTTCAAGCCTCTCCTCTTCAGAAGCCCAGAGTGCCCTCTCTCTGATGTGCGCCCCTTATCTCCTAACCAAATCCTGTGGGAAGAGTTCCTATGATACCTGCTCTTTGATCTTATTGTGACCTCTGATTCTTTAAAGATATATAGTTTCTCTCTCTCAGCTTCCTCTGGCTTCTACCTCCCCTCCCACCTAGATTAAATCCCACATTTCATTTTGTCATTCTTTTTTTTTTAACTGTAACCTGGATACTTTTATCCTGGTTGTCACTGTACTGTTATTGACCTCATGTGACAGGTATGAATTGTTGATACACTTCCTGTTACTCCACGCAAGGATCCTCCCTTCTTGAATTGTATGGATGGTATTTATTTTCTCCAGCTTCCTCCACTCCCTAACCTCTAACTCTTCTTGGAGTCAGACGTGCTACCATTGCGCAACGAGGTCCTCCCTAACTCTTCTTGGAATATGCATCTTCACAATCATGCTAGGGCATATTCTCTCGATCCAATGTCTATAGGTTCTCTTTGAGTTGGCCATGTTCAACCACCTATTCGACAGGTTCATCGCTTTAGCTGCTTTTCTCTACCTGGAATATCTTGTCTCCAGATGTGTGTGCAGGGCTTTCTTTGGTCAGATATCAGCTCCTCATTGAGGATCCTCTAAACATGACAGTTCTCACTGTGGGTCCTCAACTGTGACATTCTTAACCTCTTCACAGCTAAGAAGCACTTGTTACCATTAACATAATATTCATTACCTTTATGTGTCTGTCCTGTTTACTATTTACCTTCTCTCTAGTTAAATGATCATGGCACAAATATTTCCTGTTTTGTTTTCTCCTTTCCCTGTTGTATCCTAAGTGCCCAACCGCAGTGCCTGGCACATGATAGATTTTCAGCAACTATTGCTGAATGTGTGGATGAAGGGTCCCTAGCAAACTATTTCACCAGAATTTCTACTTCTGCAGATGTGTGTAAGATGGTATCTTGCTGTTTCAATTTGCATCCTTCTGATGCCTCTTGAAGACGAACATCCTTCTTTCTCTTTTATTGGTTCATCTCAATTCTGCACATCTTTCCTTATACTTCTTAGTTGTTTGGATTTCCAATTTAGGGAATGCTTTTTCAACTCCTTTGCCTATTGAGTGTTCTACATTATTCCCATTTCTGATATTTAAGAATTTCTAAAGAAATCTAGATAGTAGTTCCTTGTCAGTTTTAGACACTGCAAATTTTCCTAGTTTTTTTTTTTAGTGAATGCTTCATTCTATAAAAAATATTCAGTCTCATGCAGTTATGTCTTTCTTTAAAAAGGAAAATGGAATTATGTGATTCCCCTAAGGAAAATCTTTCAATGATTCTGAAATTCTTCAGATAAAATGAAACTTCCTCACATGCTGTGAAGATCTTCCGAAGTCTCCCTTGACCTAATCTCTTGCTGTTGTCTCTTCTCCGTTGCTTTCTTGCTGTAGCATGGCAGTACTCTTTTCTAATCCAGAACACACTGAGATGAAGAGGGGCATTAATAATTATGATGCCACAACAGTTGGTATAAACAGGGACCGTCAGAGTGACCCGGGACTTCCAGGCATTCTGGGCATGTGGGACTTCTCTGGTTTCTTTGGATTGAATAAATATTTGTACACCCTTCTCCCTAGTGTTTTCCTCTGTCTTCAACTCTCTTTCCCGCTCACTTAACTTTTATTGGATTATAGCCCACACTCAACACCATGTTTTAGGTCTCAGACCCACACCAATGCATTGACCATATATTTTTGAAAAGCTTTGTTCTATGGTTCAGACATGAGGTGTCCCTCAAAAGCTCACGTGTGAAGCAATACAAGAATGGTCAGAGGTGAAATGATCAGATGATGAGAGGTGTGTGCGTGTGAGAGAGAGAGAAAGAGGGAGAAACAATCAATTTTATTTAGTTTCTCACGTGGCTTTCGTTGCTCTGACACTTTGTTGTGTAAGTGGTGCTGGGGTTTGAACCCACATACTTGCGCATGCCAGGAAAGCACCAGAACTGCTGAGCCATCGCTCCAGCCCAAGAGATGTAATCCAATCAGAGGATTCATCTGCTGATAAGGATTGACTGGGTGGTTTCTGTAGGCCTGTAGGGTGTGGATGGGGAGGTAGGTCACTAAGGGCATGCCTTCGGGTTTATATTTTGTCCCTGGTAAGCTGAGTTTCTCTCTGCTTCCTAACTGTTGTGTCCTGAGCTGCTTCCCTCGGCTGCGCCCTTCCACCATGATGTTCTGCTTCACCTTGGGCCCAGAGCAATGGATCATCCAACTGGTGGAGTGAATCTCTGAAACTGGTAGCCAAGGCAAACCTTTCCTTCTCCACATTGTTCTTGTTAGGTTTTCTGGTCATAGCGATGCAAAGCTGACCAACACACTGTTTCTTCTTTCATAATATTCATCCACTTTTTATTATGTTTCCTGCTTAGTGGCCAATGTCCTACCCAGCTGTAAGCTCAAGGAAAGCAGGGACTTGGCCTGGACTGCAAGGCAGCCTCCAGGTGCTGAGTTAGCATTTGAGTCGTTTGTTGCATGGTGCAAGTTCATCTGCCTAGCACCTCTTGAGATGGATATTTCTGTCCCCATTTTTGTTTTTTAGATAAGAAAACTGAGGCACATAGAGGTTAATGCAAATCCTTACTTAGCTATCAAATGGTAGGGATGATATTAAAAATGAATTCTGATTTCAAATCCTATGCTCTGACCAGTACGCACTTAGATGGCTGCTCTACATTGTCAACTTGATTGGATTAAGAGATTCCTAAGATTAAGAGGCTACTGGATGTGCTGACTCTGGTGTTTATAGGAATGATGCACGTAGGACAGCAAATTGAGTGGGAGATTTTCCCTAAATGTGGGCAGCACAGACCAATAGGCTGTGGGACCACAGGAGACAAAGATGGAAGAAGGAGGAACCGGCACAGAGGCAAGCACCCTTCTTCTCAAGCGGGTATTTCCACTGCTGCTAGAATTGCCTGCGGACATTGGACACCAGCTCTTTCACTCTTCCAAAGCAGACTCTGACCAGCAAACTCTCCAGGGAGCTCCCAGACAGAGGGCTGTGTCATTGGTCCTTCTTCTGTAGCTCCAGTTTTTTGGACTGAGAAGCTATTTGTTTTTCCAGCTCTGTATCCTGCAGATGGCTGTTGCAGGACTATCTTCTGATCCTGTAAGCCAATCAAAAAAATTATATATTTCTTGTTAGTTCTGCTCCTCTGGAGAACCCTGACTAATATGTGCATCTTACCTCTATGAATGAATTCCCTTTGTTAGTGGTTTCTTACAAAACATACCCAAGGCAATCTTGTTGATTGCTCTTTTGGCCATAAATTTGAAGGGTTGTACTAAAAAAAATTAGCTTGAAAATATATTTAAAAACTAGAAGTATTCATGTTGTTTGATTTAGTAACTCCATTTTCAGAGTAGTTCTTTATAGAAGTTAATAAAAGACACATAAAGACACGTGCTTCAAAACAGTTTATGTGAAGGCTGGAAAGAGTGGCTCAGTGGTAGAGTGGTATGAGCAAGGATCCAGATTCAAACTCCAGCACCACATATGCAATAAGTGCTGGAAAAACAAAAACCAGATAAAAAACATAAAATTGATTCTCTCTTTCTCTCCCTATTAAAAAAAAAGTTTATATGAGGAGAAATATAAATAGACTGAAACTTTAGTATGAGACTAGTTAATTGAAACAGAAGACATCTGTAAATAAATATCATGTATCCAATCAAATAATGTTTATGAAATCTGTTTAATGGTGTGGGAAAATGATTACAGTAATAGTTTACATTAAAACCTGAAAAAAGAAGGTCATTCTAAACATGCTTGAGGGGTTGATGTGCGCACATATAGATCACTGCATCTATGTTTCTGTGCACAATTGCAGACTTACAAACATAAATGTGTGCACCTAGGACCATCTAGATAATAGCAGTGCTCTGAGCAAAATGAAAATTCAGGACCCCAAACACAAAAGTTATTAATTTTAAGGTGGTGACAGGAGAACATTAAACCAACAATGGGGTCCTTCCGGGTGGGACCGTGTGACTGCACAGGTTGTACACTCATGGGGCCAGCCCTGCAAGCACATTTTGACAACAAAATAGCAGTGAGGAAGTGTATTCCGATATTTCTAGTAGCTAGCTTTTGTGAAACCAGTAAGTGATTATTATCTTCTTCCTTGTAGTCTCCTATAATACCGAAAATATTCTCTGTGAATATATTGCTGTAACAGAGATGACATCTATTTTAAAAAGTACAACTTTTTACATGAATCTTGCAAAACTACGTATACTACCTTGATACATGGCTGTGACTGTCCCTAGACATGAGTATTCTCAGCTGCTGAACACCCTAAATGCTTTTTTTCCCTCATAGGTTTGATTATTTCATCCATAATTGCCTGTTAGCAAAAAGATTAGTCTTTAGCAAAATTAATTGACATTTACTCCTCTTTGGTATCTATAGCTCACTGTTCTCTAATGAATCCCCCTTTATGAGAAGAGAAATAGTCCTCATTTGGGAAGGTTACTGTACACAAAAATACCACACCAAGTAAATTGGATCATCTTTCTTCCTCTTTTTAAACTGTCTTATCAAGTTAAGCACGTTGATCCTAGTTTTACGGAATAGCATGTGGGCATGGAGGTGAAGGATGTGTGGCCAAGGTTTTAGTAAGCGAAGGAGCTGGGACCTGAACCCAGGTGGGGTGAATTCGTCTCCTAACGTGAACATTAGCAGTTCCTTCCATTCCCCTGCATACCTGTGGGTCCTGACACCAACAGGTGGACACTTTCTCCACTTTTTAACATGGAGACAGTCTTACAAATTGCTATACCTAGTAGAATGAAATAGGAATGATTTTCTGGGACTTTGGAGTTTGACCTTTGGAGAACTGGAAGCCTCTGTTTCCTGGAAGTTGGAACCCAGCCCCTGTTCTGTAAGGATGTCCAGGCTGGACCACTGTGAATATTAAGCAGCTTCCATTTCTGGATCATTATAATTGTCATCACCATCTGGAGAATTCTCTCCTTGAATTAATAGTTGGTAATCATATAGGCACACCTCGGGATATTGTGGGTTTAGATTCAAACCCCTGCAATAAAATGAATACAGCATTAAAGGGAGGCACACACATTGTTTGGTCTCCCCATATCTATAAGATTTATGGTTACGCTATAATATAGTCTGTTAAGTGTGCAATAGCATTGTGTCTTAAAAAATCAAATATATGCCTTAATTTAAAAATCCTTTTTTGCTGAAAATGCTATCGTCTGAGCCTTCTGTGAATTTTAATCCTTTTGCTGGTAGAGAACCTGGATTTGGCATTGATAGCTGATGACTGACTGGGGTTGCGATGGCTGTGACAACTACTTAAAATAAGACTACAGTGAAGTTTGCCACATCATTTACTTCTTTCACAAAAATTTTCTCTGCAACGTGTGCTGGGAGAACATCTTTCCAAATTGGAGTTGATCCTCTCCAACCCTGCTGCCATCTTT
The DNA here is from genome assembly GCA_004027875.1 of Aplodontia rufa. NCBI lineage: Eukaryota > Metazoa > Chordata > Mammalia > Rodentia > Aplodontiidae > Aplodontia > Aplodontia rufa. Next base: position 116 of record PVKS010022005.1, on the reverse strand, counting down.
TTTTTTTTAATTTTTAATTTTTGAACAACCTTACAAGATTTTAACAAAATAATATAAAATGTGTATAAAATGTGTATATATTCTGGATATTGCAATTATCCCCAGGAGTGCCCCCC
>PVKS010022004.1:0-34366 GCA_004027875.1 Aplodontia rufa | reverse complement strand
CCAAAGTGTCTATGTATTATGGTCTTGGTTCCCTACATTGGTGCTGTCAGCAGGTAAGAAACCATTAAAAGGTGGGGCCCAGGGGTGAGGTCATTATTATTGGGAACATGCCCTTGAAGAAAAGAGTGGGACCCCAGGCCTTCCCTTTCTCTCTCTTCTACTTCTTGGCCATACAATGAGTGATTTTGTTCCGCACACACTCCACGGTGATGTGCACTGCCCCACCATAGGCCCAAAGAAACAGTGCCAATCAATTATGGACTAGCATGTCCAAAACCGTGAGCCAAAATAAACCTTTCCTTTTTTAAGTTGAGAATCTCATGTACTTGTTATAGCGACAGAAAGCTGACTAGCATATATCAAAATTAGCATTTCAATTTTTTTTATTGTTAGCTATTTCTTCATAACAAACCTTCCCACAATATGCTTTAAAAGTCACAATTTCTCTACTCAGACATTGCTATTCCTTGGCAATCTGGGCTGGGTTCAGCTGGACAGTTCTTCTGCTAGTCTTTCTGGGGTCACTTATATGGCTGCAGTCACCTGGCAGCTCTGTTGAGGTTGGATGGCCTCACTCACATGTCTGGAGGTTGAGTCTCCCTGTCCTGTCCTCACCATGGAGCCTGGCCCAGGCTTCCTAATTCGGTGTTCTCAGGGCACCAGAAACCTGACAGCAGAAACTGAAAGACATTTTGAAACTGAGGTTCTGAAGCCATATGGTATCCCTTTTGTCATGTTCTATTGGTTAACATTGTCATCCTGTATTCAAGAGGAGGGGAAATAGATCATGCCAATGGAGGACTGGCAAAGTCACATTGCAAAGAAGCACAATCACTAGAATCAAAAGAATTGTTGCAGCCATGTTTGAAAGCAGTTGAACAACTCTCTGATAGCATGTTTCTCACTCATTGTTATATGCCCACCAAGTAGGATCTAGGATGTATAAGAAGCTCCCTGCCACCAACCATGGTCAGAATAGGACTTGTGTGTGACATGTTATGGGTGTGATAAAGATAAGAATGAGTAAGAGTTCAGGCTGATCCAGAGTTTGTACTCTGAAGTGGTATTACCTATTGTCAAACTGTCCATGAGAATATGGGTAGCTGGCCACAGGGACCAAGTGGTCATAGGGATAGGCCTCAAACTCTGAGTTCTGGAACTCTAAGATCTGGAGATGAGATGTCAAAGCAGAGTGGTTGACGACTTTATCATAGGAGAAACTGAAGTTGAACCCAAAGAGTAGAACACACAGACACAAAGCTAAGAGGCCAGGGGGATACTGAGATGCAGCTGTGGCATTAATAGCTCAGCTCCACTTACAAGTGGGGTACAATGTGCTGGTTTACAGGACAGAAAGAAAGGCAGGTACTTACTGTGCTGGTTGATAGAGGACTTTGTATCAGTGACTGGTCCAGACCAGATAATGTCCTGTTCCATCCCCTTAAATCTTCTGGGTCATTGAGGTTTCTTTATTCTTCCCTCTTCTCTACATCAACCACAGCCAGTAGCTAAGCAGAAAGTGAGAGAAAAGGTCATCATTTCAGTAAGGAGGTGATGTTTTATTAGGGATGTTTCTTCTATTTTCTGTCACTGTGTCTACTCACACATCTTCATGTCTCAGTGACAGCACATTAAGATAGAAGTAATGCAGTGGGTTCCATATGAAGATCTAACAGTCATATATCATTGGCTTTGATGTTAAATTTGTCCCTCTACTATGAAGTGTCATCAAAATTATAAAGAGACTTTGGGAAAATTGTTTCTTTTTTTAAAGAATAAATCTTGACCCCAAATCTTGTGAATAGTTTATATATTCTTATGCCATATAAGAAGTGTTGAAAAAAATTACAGACATATATTCAAGAATTCCCATTCTTAAAATGCCTGCAGTTAATTTGGGGAAAATTGGGGAACTATGTATATATAATATAAAAATTAAGGAACAACTCAAAGGCCACGGTTGAGAACAAATAATCAGATTATCCACACTCGTGATTTCTGATGCTGACTAACCCGAGGAAAGGTGATCAGTAGGGAGTGGGTCATGCGGAAGGATGGTCTTTGAAGAGGCTTTAAAGAAATGGCATTTGGTGGGAGCATCAAGCTCCAGTACTGACAATTGCCTTGACCCCCCAGTCTCCCACTCCCCATGCTTGAACGTGCATGATGGGAATTGGGATGCTGGTTTCTGTATTTCAGACATGATTATTTTGAAATGTTCTCCTACCTCACTTTTTGGGGGCTGCAACCAAAAGTGCAGTTGCTGTCACTTTGATATAATACCAGTTTACTCATATCGGATTGCTCTTCTCACGTCACTTCAGTAGGCGAGTTTTCCACAACACTATTGACTTCTCTTTAAGGAAATTGGAGAGTTGATTCAAAGAAAGCAACGGCAGCTCTTCTTGATGAAGAGGGGGCATTTTGTAAGCTGTGAACACTCTGCTTACCTCACACACTCTGCCCAGATTCTGTTCTCTGGGGGAAATGTGTGTGCAATTCTACAATTTCACTTATTTGCATGTGTGAGTTTTACGTAACAGTGCTAGTAACAACTTCAAATTCTCAGTTTTGCCTTTCTTAGAAATTGTAAAGATTTATTTTTCACTTTTAGTTTAGTGATCAATAATTTTATTTATTTGAGCACTTTTCTCTGAAGATTTTAACATATTGAACATATTTGGTGTATCTGGTGTAGATTTTAGTAAACTGATGTACAAGAAAGACAAATGGTTGCTTGTACTTTCTATGCTAAAACTGATCTTCCTGATACCTGTGCTCTCCACTTTAATACACAATGAATACTGCACCAATTATCTTATTAAAGGTCAGATTGGATCATGTACTTTTCTTTCAAAAACCCACCATGGCTCACTGCAGCACACAGAACCAGGTCCAGTATCTGCATCATGGCAATCAGTGCTTTACAGCCTCTTCCCAGTCCAATGTTTCAGCCACCCTTCATTTCTGCTGTTGCTCTATATTCACCCAGTCCTAATCCTACATGAGTTCTGCTTCCAACGTGCTTTGGTTATGCAGATTCCTTAGTAGACTGAGCTTCTCTCTTTTCTTTCTGGACAAATTCTTTTGACCCCAAGAACTTTTCTAAATGACCCCTTCAGGTTTAAATAATTAATATCTTTCTTGTCTCTCATATCTTTTGATTCATTCCTCCCCAGCTGCTTGGTGGTGGTCATCTGTCTTATAACACCATCATAATTTATTGAGAAGCATTTGGATAGTTGGCTTCCCAGACTACAACTACTTTCTGGATCAATGAAAGATTCTAAAAAGTAAATTCTAAATTGTATTTTACAGTGAAAGTGTATGTGGTGTATTTTAAAAAAAAGTTAGTTTATTCAGGACATATACACATTTGCTGTGCTTTGTCACTCTAGATACATCAACATCTTATTAGAATTTATTTAGAAATTGGATAGTACATTATGAGTGTTCAAACTGAAAATTTAAAGCAACTTCTCCAGTCTGGATGCCCCCCTGGGAAATAAGGTTCTTCCTTCATTGCCTTCTTCAGGTCTGTTTCAGATTCTGAAAGTCAGACCACGTGCTGCTGAGGCACCTGGGAGGCAGAGAAGAACAAGATGGTGTCTGGAGTGCACTCTTGTTTTCTAGCATGAGCCAGTTACTAAACCTTTCTGTGTCTCAGATACTTTCACTGTAAAATACAATGATAGTGTCCTCCCCTTTTATTTTTCTTAAGAGTGCAATGTTAATATATGGGAAGCATTTAGAACAATGCCCAGCATGTAGTAAGCACATATACGTGCTAGCTATTTTTATTACCATCACCATTATTAGTGAATAAGAATTTGAAGCCAAGTCCTTTTGGCTTCAAAGGCTGTCCACTTGCACACGTTATACTGCTTCCTGCTAGGTCCATCTGCCTTGAGATTAAAGACTAATAATTCCTCCTTAACCTTTCCTTCAGAAATACAAACACTTCATCAAATTGTCATTCTTTGAAATATGTGACTGTGCACTTTCTAGAGGTTGGAAGCTCCAGAAACGTTAGCATGAGAGAGATTGAATTCTGCTTCCTTATAAAAGTATGGTAGAAACCATGAGTTCTATAGTAAAAAGCTGTGCCAGAGAGGTTCACCATGTGTGTAGTATCCTCTGTATTTGCCTGCTGGTGTTTAAACCTGCTATCAGGTTGATGTGGTTGGGAAGGATGCCGCCAGCCCAGGCATGTTTATTAGTATGGCGCATACAGCAGCTCTCTTCACTTTTCTTACCCCACTAATGGTGAAGGAGGTTTTGTAAAGCTGTAGGAGTGTCTCTTCCTCCCCAACTGCCTTCTGCCTTCCTCTGTTCCCCTAAAAGGCATGGGCCTCACATTTCTCAGGAAGAATGAAGCAGAGGTGAGAGGCAGATAAGAAAGGTATTATATTTGACATGACTGGCTTAGGCTTAAGGTTGGGCTTAAAAAGCCATTTGAGTAAATTTTTTTATATCCTGTGGTTAAAACTTCCTATATCTGCATCCCAATGCTACTTTAATAAAGCAAGAGACTGTAACTGTGAGGTGAGTTCCTGAGGGTAGGTATTCTGCTTTTAATTTAGTTAAATTCAATTAAATACAGCTAATTTGTCTTGACCTCAAACTATGACATTAGTATAGATTTGTGGATATAACTTACAAGACAAGACCAGCTACTTCCAGGAGTTCCAAGACTTTTCCAAAAGACAATCTAATATCTAACATAATGTTATGTTCTACAGTGAAAGTATTCTCAGAAAATTATGAGCCCATGCAAGTAGAGAAATGACTTAGATGATTGGCTGGAGACAGTGGCGATTCGGGGAATAGTCAGAGGTAAGATATCTCTGAGGAGAAAATAGAAAAGCATAATTTGTAAAAAGACACAATAAACATCAATTGAAGGGCAGGGTAAGAGCTAGTTTAGATATGAGAAAACACCAATTTATTCAACTGATTGATTTAAAAACAGTAGCTGGAATTGTTCCCAATATTTTGTAGTTGTTGATATATTTTGTTATTGTCTCTTTACATGAAACTCACTTGCCCAATGCCATAGCCAGTAAGCTATAAGATTTGAATAATGCAAACTATTTCCACCAAAAGATAAAACCAGGAGACAAAAAATTTCACCAATACTATGCGTAACTTCTTTAAATTTTCTCAGCTAGGATTAGTCATCAGAATATCCTGGGAGACTTCTAAAACATGAAGATCCAGAACTTCCTCCTGGAGAACGATTTAGTGCCTTTTCTTGGTAAATGGCTCTACTGTCTAGCCTGTTGCTCAAATCTGAGCCATGGTGTATTCATGGCCACTCTTCCTTCTTCATCATGTTCATTTCCAGTGAGAGTCATTCTACCCCTTTCCATCGTACTTTCCAGGACTCAAACCCAAGCCTCCCATCCTGGGTGATCTCTCAACTTCCATTCTATCTCTTTTCTAATCCATGATCCATACGAATAAACATGCCTGGGCTGGCGGCATCCTTCCCAACCACATCAACTTGATAGCAGGTCTAACGACCAGCAGGCAAATACAGAGGATACTACAGACGTGGTGAACCTCTCTGGCACAGCTTTTATTATAGAACCCATGGTTTCTACCATACTTTTGTAAGGAAGCAGAATTCAATCTCTCTCATGCTAAGTTTCAAAGATTAATGTAATCCTTTGGCTCTAAGTTCTCCAGTGGCTTCAAGTTGTCCTTGGAATTCAATCCAAATCTCTACTGTGGTTTACAAAACTCTGCTGGCTACATCCATACCTTTCCTTGCTCAATTCATGCCGTGGTATGTTCTTTCACTTCCTCTAATGCAGCAAGCTGTTTTCTATCTCAGAGAATTCTCACATGCTGCTATTTTTTTTCAGTGGAAACGACCCTTTCCACACCTGCCTTCTCCTCAGAACTCAAACCTTCTTCAACCCCCTCAGAGAAAAGATTTCATTCTTTTATTCTGTTCTTTTCTGTCGTAGCTCATGACCCAATATGAGCTTGATAGCTCCATAAGGGCTGTGACTGTACCTGCTATAGTCACCATTGTATACCTTTGCCAGGCCCAGTACATGGCCCAGAGCAGAGGCAAATGCAGTGTTAATGAACAAATGATGGACAGAATGGATATACATCTGTAGAAGATCAGAAAAGAGGTGACTGGATTTGACAAGGACATCACTGTTCAGAGGTGGCATTTGTTTGGCTGGTTTCATTCAAATGGTGGGGAAAAAAATCAAATACAGTGAATTATGATGATGTATGAGAAGGAGAGCAGAAATATAGTTAATTTCACATAGATAAAATGATAATTACTATATGCCAGATCCTGAAGATGATCTTTGGTGTTCATTATTTAATCATTGATGCAACCTTAGGAAGAATGATCTGTTATCTTCATGTTTTGAATTAAGGAAAAAGTAGCAGAGAAGATAAGTAATACATCCAAATGCATTTGTCAGCTGTCTCTGTGACAAAATACCTGAGATAATTAACTTCAAGAGAAGAGGATTATTTTATCTCATGGTTTGGAGGTTTTGGACAATGGTCAATTGGTCCATTGGTTTAGGGCCTGCAAAGAGGCATTAACCATGGCAGGGGAGGTTGATGGAGGAAGCCCTAACCTCATGATGAAGTGGAAAAAGAAGAACAGGCAAAGGCCAGGATCCCAAGATCCCCTTCAAGGGCACACCCCACAGACTTAATTTCCTTCCACTACGCCTCACCTCCAAAAGGTTCCACTCCTTCCTAATAGTGCCACGGGGGAAGAAAAAGCCTTTAATACATGGACCTTTGGGGAAGTTTTAAGTTCCAGAGGATAGCACCAAGGTCATGTGTCTAATACATAGAACAACCAGTATAAAGCCTGCCTTCTGAATCTATTCTAACCAATGAGCTAATGACTCTTGAATATGCAGTGATTAGCTTCTGAAAGCCAATCACCACCAATATATCACAGTTACGCTGACCTGGATGAAAGTCCAGGACTCTTCGTTTGCCATTCTGAGTTCTCTGGAAGGTGACCTAAGAGTTTTGTTCTTGTAGCATTGCTCCATAGTATTCTTTGCAAGAAAATAGATTTCCAATCACTAACAGCTTCTGATCTAAGCCTTGAGGCCTGTGAGACTCCATATCACCTATATAATTGATTAAACTATTTTCTCACAAGGTTAGATGACTAAATAAAATCAGTCCTAGAGTGCTAATGTAGAGTAGGTATGCATTATATGTGGGTCCTCCCCTTCTCTTCCACTTTTCTTAAAGAGACCTTCACTGGGTTAGGAATGAGAGAGATAGGCAGTAATGTGAAGTGGTATCAATTTCTGAGATTCCCCCCCCCCCATCTCCAGTTTGCAGATAGGAAAGTAGAAGTATGGAGTAGTTGAATAACTTGGTCTAAGGTCACCACTAGTAATGGCAGCCCTGGTAACCCTCATACTATGCCAGTGGAGAAATTAGTTTTGGAAAGAAGCCAGCTATTAATTACCATTGAAGTGAATCTCAAAGGTAGCTGTTCTTTCTATTACTTTGTTTATAAAACAGAGTGTAACCTTCCTTTTCTCTTTTATGTATTGACTTTGACTTTGTTATGTGACTCTTCTTTAATGTTCTTGTGACTTTATTGCAAACAGCAAGTTCAAAATTATTAATTTGATACATGTATATGTTTCAATATCAAATGCACACATAATTAATGTGTGAGGCAACTATTAAACCTTAGATAAGACCCTAGGGCTTCAACTGAATGAATGAGACCCACTTGTGTTATGGAGGTCAACCTGCTGTATTCAATGAAAGTCTGTGGATTTAATTGTAAATCTCATCCAAACGCTCCCTAACAGAAATACCCAGAATAATGTTTGACCAGATATCTGTCACTGGCACAGCCAAATGGACACCTAAAATTAATCACAACATTTAATTTTTTCAAATTGCACACTGCAGAGCAGTATTTCACATGTTAATTGGTTGGAATAAATAAATAGAGGAATCATATGTTAAATATATTTGTGACATATGTCTTAGTGTATCTCCATATTGAAATACCATATTCCACATTCAACTGCTAAAGATTGAGAATTCCTGATGCCAAGAAAACTGCTTGGATTATGGTATCTGCCAGGAGAAGAGGAGACAGCCCTTACTGTGGTGTTTCACCCAGATGTCCCAATGTCCATCCTCACATTGAAAGGAACTACTGGGTTTCTTTGTCTACAAATCCAAAATTTTAAACTCTAGACATCAGATTCAAATTAAAACATTTGTCAAAGTGCTAAGTATATGTACTACTAGCTAATGTGATAAACTAGGACAACCATTTCACGTGCAGCTGACCATAGGCCTTTGAATAAGTCCCAGGCAAAATGATGAACGAGCCTGTGTTGCAGTGCAGTTGAGACCTCCTGCACGATGCTTGAATGTTCCTGTTCTGTCACTATTCTTGTTTCATTGCTCTTCTCCATTTCCTTTTCATTTTTCTGCTGCATGTTATCTCGTCCTCCTCTTTTGCCACTTTATATTTCCTTTCCATCCTCAAGGGAGCTCTGAACAAAACCAAAATATGCTATAGTGTTTTACATGACATATACTGATTTCCTTCTGCATTTGATGGCAAAGGCCTTCTCCTCCTCTGTGCATCATTAGTTGTCTTTCCTTAATTAATCTGCTTACAGACTGGAACCATTCCATGCATATGAAGCAATGATAACAGGTGCGATTAGTGGTATGTAAACACATGCCTGTTGGATTTAATTGAGTTCACAGAAGTAAAGGCCACTGGGGAAATCCAGACTCTCCATGCGTTCAAACAAGTTATACTGGACTGTATCCCTGACCTTGGCATGACTTCTTGAAATATGCTCAGGGGGAGAAGGGTAATTGCACATGCTCCTCCTCTTCCTCTCTGTCCCTGTGAGGGAGAGATTGGGCAGTGTTCCCCTGGTCTAGCATAGCTTCTTTTCCCCTCTTCCATAGCCATTTCTCTACAGAGACGGCACATCTGCATATACTCCCTTCCTCATTCAGTGGGTGTCATGTACTGCACTCAGAGTAAGAACCTTGAAAGCAAGTGGAATGGGGACAGCTTCTCATGGGGCAGAATATGCCAGGGGAACATTTGCAGACTCATCTACCCAGTCCTGGAAAGTGGCTGGTTCTAGTTTTCCCTGTTGGTTCAAAATCATAAGATCCTTAGTTAAAGTGATTCAGACACTTGACCTGAAAAACAAAACCAATTAGAAAGAGAAAGAAAGGAAGGAAGGAAGAACCAACCAACCAACCAACAAACAAACAAAAAAAACAACCTCTAAACTGCAATCTAGTGACTAGGGCTAAGGGAGGCAGAAGAGAAATGTCAGAGTTGCTGAGCTACCTACCCTTCCAGTCTGCACTACTGAGAGCAGGAGTCTGATGTTGTTTTCTTCTGATGAATTTAACACTCCTACACGGAGAACATCAAATCTTTACAAACTCAAAGAAGAATGCTTGTTCAAACTTTCTAAAATAGCTGAGAGAGGCTTGTGAAACACAAACAGGAAAGCAGGACACAACCCCTCCGTCTTGCTTTGGAATCTGCTACACAATTCTTTATATTCTCTCTAATTTTTCTCCGTTAGAAATGCCTCCTGCCTCCAGGCTGAGCATTGTGGTCTGCAGAGCTCTCAGGAGGCGAGGTTGGCTGCCTTTGCAAGGCCCTAGCAATATCAGGTTTGTTCTTTCCTGGTCCTCTCACTTTGACTGCGAGGCAGCAGCAGTGGAGAGAACCGCAGTTAGCACCTGTGCTTTGCCTGTTCTCTTGATACCAGCAATCCCAGGCCTATTGCACTTGTCTCTCTAACTTGAGTTTGCTCATTAAGTAGGAAGAAAGCAATATGGATGCTTTTGAGCAAAATCAATGCTGCAATGCTACTGCCAGTAAGTTGCAGAAAATAAACCAAAGGATGACTTTTGGAACTTGCATTTGGACCATCATCTCAAGACCTCTCCATGGTCCTCCTTAAATCCGTGCTGCTTGAAACACGTTGCCTGTAGTAATGTAGCTCCTTTTGCATTTTTTGGGTTACTTGGAAGGATTTACAGTATATTCATGTAGTGAAAAATAGCAACATTAGTTTCTGAGAGAGACCACAAAAGGAAGACAGCATTTTACAGTGGTTGTTAAAAACTTTAAATTCTTAGTAATCAATTATTGAATAATTGAACCACAACCCACAGTTTGATTAAACTAGGTCAAATTTAAGTTTATGGTACTTGACTTTTTGTAAAATTAGCCAGTGTGGCAAAGAATCACCACAAGGCAGTGCTAAATAGAGCACACGCGATTACGGTGTTTACGTTTTGTGTACCTCTGGTCATGGCAGCTTTCTTTACTTACTGTACTTTAGCCAGCAACTAAATCCACCAAGTCAATATCACATGAAAACCACTAACATTCAAAGGGCTCGGCCAAATTGATTAGGACACTTACTTAACCTTTTTTGGTCTAGTTTCCTCAACTAATTACATACCTCAAAATGATGTAGTGAAGATTAGATAAGATAATACCCCTCTAACACCTGACAGAAATCAAACATACTAAGTTATTAAATAAATAGTGACTGCTAATTGAGCCTGAGACATTATCATCTTCATTTTGCAAAGGAGGAAAATGAAATAAATGCTTATGATTTCCCAAGGAAATAAGTAATAAGTCAAATAACTTCTAGTACCTAGACCCTATGCTGTTTCTTGCCATTGTGCTATCATGTAGCCCAGCCAAGAGAGGGGAACTGCAGGGCTGAGAATATCGATTTCTGTTGGTATTAAGCATGTGGAAAGCCAGGTTCTGATTACTTTTTGGGTTAGCAAGAGTTCATCTTGCTAGAACAGGCCTAAGAGGCAAGCTTGGGTGGGATCAGGATTCAGATGGAGAAGTCATGTGCTGAGATGTTTAGTGGGAAGCAAGGTATACGTGTGAGTGTGGCAAGGAGCTTGGTTCTAAAACTGAGAGGGTTTGGAAATGGTGGAGAGACCAGGAAGATGAAGCATGCAGAGACACATTTTGTCTGAGTTATTTAGAATATGGCTGTATTCCTCAGATAGAACTTTGGAGACTAGAGAACCATGGATATATTCTTGTGGCTTAGTGAATATTATTTCTCTTTTAAAGAAGTCTAGTACTCAGCTTTGAGAAATGTTGAACAAGGGTCCTCTCTGCATCTGAAAGATAACTTTATGACTAGACAGTGCCCTCATAGTGCTACAGACTTTAGAACCACTTTGTAAATGGTACATTTAGCTTATCAGTGATGGCATCACTTGCTTCCAATGATTAGCACTCCATAGCTCAGCATTCATGGAGTTTTTTCTTTTTTTCTGTGTACTGGTATGCATTTTATGTGACAAAAGTTAAATCTAAAGCACTGTGAATGGAACTATGTGATAATCAGAGATTGATGTAAATATTAGCTTGAGAGCTATATTATGATTATTTTCAATTTTTTAAGACAGAGAGAGGGAGGAAGGGAAGAGAGAAAGAAAGAAGGAGAGAAGAGAGCGAGCAAAAGAGAGAGAGAGAATCATTTTCATCTGTTTTTTTATTTCTCACAGTTGTTCATATGGTGCTGGGATTAGAACCTGGGTCTTCACACATGCCAGGCAAGTGCTCTAATCACTAAGCCACCACTCCAGCCCCTTTTTTCAAATTCTTAATATTCACAGGTTGCTTTCATTTTTGTTTTTATGTTAAAATAATTTTACTTTCAGGGAGCTTCAAATATCCTAATATTGAAGGTCCTATTCTTTTCTCAGACCACAGTACATATTGCTTCTATATATATTTCCACACAGTGATTAAGGATGATAAATTCTGCAGTATGAAGAAGCCAACAGTTGGAAAAAAAAAACAGATTTCTCAATGGTCCCTTGGAGGAAAGCTGTCAGCTTGCTCAGGAAATTTTATGACACCTAGAAATCAATGCTATTTTGTTAAGATTCTACCTTCTAAAATATTCTCAATGTAATCATTCAGTTGGAACAAAATATGTATTTTGATGCTGATACATCTCCATTCATAGCTGAAATAAAAATATCTTGCTTCCCAAACCAATAAACCAATACAATTAAAATAAAATGTTTATAACTATTAATAAGTGACCAATTGTAATTCTTTTTTTTTAAGAGAGAATAGGAAAGAATGAGAGACAGAGAAACAGATAATTAATTTTATTTATTTTTTTTCATCTGGTTTTTGTTTCTCCAACACTTAGTTGTTTTATGTGGTGCTGGGATTTGAACCAGGGTCCTTGCACATGCCTGGGAAGAGCTCCGACCACAGTGAGCCACTGCTCCAGCCCTTCCAATTATGATTCTAACAATAAATATATCATCTCGTTTCAGTCTTATGATTCTTAAGATGTCAGATGTTTTTAATTCTCATTTAAAAAGAGAAACCAAGGCACAGATAAGGAAAACATTTAGCCTGAGATCAATAATTGTTAAATGGCCAAGACTGGAAGGTCGTGTCCTTAACTGTCAAGTTAAATGGTGTACTTACTGGCCTACTTCAGTATCACATGTTGTGCTTATGATGGAGCCTGCTTCCTGTTCCTTGAAATCTACTTCCTCTTCTTGGCTTAACAGCCAGTATTTCTCTCTCTCCTTTTTAGTAGATGTCACCATATGACTGAGTTCTGCTTAATGGGAAAAGAGCAAAGGGAAAACTGCCCTCCCCACATGTGCCATTCTGTGTCTTTTCCCCTTAAATCAGAGGGATGCACATGACAGTGAATCCTGAGGGTAGGAGAGAGCCAGAGAGGAAGAGTCTTGCTACTGAACTACTACATGAGGAAGAGCTTGTCTACCAACCTCACTGTTTTATGAAGAAGAAATTATTTCCGTTGTGTTAATGTACTGACACTTAGGAATCTATTTGTTATTTCAGCTTACATTCCTTTAACAAATGCAGAGCTTTTAAAAAATATAGTTTCATGGTCTGTGCATCAGATTTCATAGGTTAGAACTTCTTGGGTAAAATCTATGAATCTCTAATTTCAAAAGCCCCCCTATGATTCTAATGCATTTAGTTTTTAGCAATATCATCCTTCATTTTTACCTCTCACTTTTCCCTTTACCCAGCTAAATCCTTCTCTGTTGTTGGATATCTTAGAAAAATGTTTTTCCATTTCTAATCTCTGTGGATTTAATATATATATATGTATATATATATGTATACATATATATATGTACAGTCCAAGAATTCTTATAGATTCAGAAAACTTTTTAAACAATCTGTACAATTAGGCCAAACCTGGTGTTGCATGCTTATAATTCCAGCTACTTGGGAGACTGAGGCGGGGTTATAAGTTCAAGCACAGCCTTGACAATTTAGCAAGACTCTGTCTAAAAAAAAGGCTGGGAATGTAGCTCAATAGTAGATAAACTCTGTGTTCAATCCCTAGACTATTCATCAATCAATTAATTAAAAATAAGCCTATTTGACCCATAGAATTTAAACTGTGTCTTTTCATTCATAATCAGGATCCAAAATCATCTATTTCTTTTCTTTTTTGCTTTGCTTTGCCTTCCTTCCTTCCTTCCCCCTTCCTTCCTTTCTTTTCTTCCTTTCATCATTGTCTATCTAGTCATCTTTCTGTAACAGCTGAATAGATTATCTCAAAGTATTTTCATTGTGTTTTATTATATAAGTATAGAGATTTTGCATTGTAAAATTTCTGATAAATAACATACAGCAATTTTAATAGAGGATTTAATCAACTGTTCATGAGGTTTAGTTATTATTTTGGAATTGGGAATGATTCTTAAATCTTGGGAGTGAGGGATATCTTAGTTCATTTTATGCAACTATAATAGAATACATAAAGCTGGGTTCTTTATAAGAAAAACAGTTTATTTGACTCAAAATTCTGGAGTCTTGAGAGAATAGTACCAGCTAGGCTCTGATGAGGGCCTCATGGTAGATGGCATTGCAACAGCCAGAGCACTTTTAAGAAGAAATCACATGTGAGAAAGGAAACAAGATTCAGGGGAGGTGCTGCTGTCTTTGAACTTCCTTTAAGAAAAAAAGCATTTATACTCCTATGAGTTTCCACCACCTCAACACCACCACAGTGGGGACCAAGTTTCTAGTGCATGAAATGTCTAGAGGCAAACTCTAACTATATCTATAGTAGGGAGCATTAAGGAATTTTCAGATGTGGGTAGGCCTCTATCAACTATTTTTGCAATTTAAGATTGAGACTATATTTTGTACATTATTTAATTCATTATGTTTTTTCTGGCTAAAATTGGTTATTAAAACTCAACACATTAGTAATGTAGTTGATCACATCAAATGCTTTGAGTGTTTAATGATAGAATAACACTCTGACTTGTTAAGGAAGTATTGGAAGAAAGCCTTGGATGAATTTCTGATAAAAAAACAAGAGCAGTTTCATAGAAGGACAGTTAATGTTTTACTGAGTGCTTGACCCTTGTAGTAACTTTGCATAAGTCCATCAGTCCTCAAAAGAATCCTATGAGTTAAACCCTATGTTTCTGCTCATTTCAGAATGTGGAAATTGAGGCATGGAAGCATGTAGGAGCATGACCAGAGTCACACGCCAAGGAGGCGGTGGTGCAGGGACATGAGCACACACGGCCTGGCTTTAGGCTCTATGTCTTTAGCCATTGCACACGCCATTTTTGTAGGTAAGTATTGACTCCATGTGACAAGGAAAAATCTTCCTTATAACTGTAAGGTATCATAGTTTTTTATTACTTTGTAATAAATTACTACAAATTTACGAGATTTTAAACAGCAGACACATTATATCTCACAGTTTCCATGGTCAGGAGTTCAGGCTCAGTCTAGATGGGTTCTCTACTCAGGGTTTCATAAAGCTGCAAACAAGATTCCAGAGCCTCATCTGAGTTTCAAAGTCCTCTTCCAAGATGCATAGTTGCCAGAAGAGTTCATTTCTTCATGACTCTAGAACCAAGGGCAGTTATCCCACTCCTCAATATTTATTGAAAAGAATACTTTTTAATGCTTAAAAATTTCTAAATATGACAGTGAAAATACCTATAAGCTGCCTCTTCTGTCCTTTGAGCTTTGTTACATGTATATTTTATTACATTCACAAATTCTGGCAAGAATAAAATGTTTATAAAATCCTTATTCTTGATATTAATCCCCTATTTGAGAAGTAGATGGCAAGATCTCCCATTCTGTAGACTCTCTTCACAATCTTAACTTTGCTGCACAACAGGTTTTAAATTTGATGACATCCCACTTATTGATTCTGGGTTTTACTTCTTGCACTTTAGGGGTCTTGTCAAGGAAACTGATGCCTGTGCCAACATGTTGGAGTGTGGTGCTTACATTTCCTTCTAGCAATTGTGGAGTTTCTGGTCTAATTACTAATTACTAGGTCTTTGGTTCACTTTGAGTTGATTTTTGTGCAGGGTGAGAGATAATGATCTAGTTTTATTCTTTACCTATTAATATCCAGTTTTTCCAGTATCATACAATCTTTACCCTCCTGAGAAGCCAAATAATACTTATGCAATCATTTAATTCTGGAAAATTCACAAACACACACACATGTATATATACACACACATATATATAATCTCATATATATGATACAGATATATCATGCAATCATATATATATATATGGACATGGGAGGAAATATAGAATAATCAAGAGGCTGGGGTGTGGGTGATTCGGGGTGACTCTGAATTAGGATCAAATGCATATCATATTGATACTTTATATGTATTTGTGATTTTACAACAACTCAACTCCTTAAAAAATAAAAAAAGAAGGCTGTCTCTTTCTCCACTGTGTTTTTGACACTTTTGTCAAAAATCTGATGACTGTATCTATGTGAATGTTTCCATGTCTTCTATTCTATTCCATTTGTCATCATGTTGGCTTTGATGTCAATATTATGCTGTTTTTTGTTGCTGTAGCTCAGTCGTATAATTTGAGGTTTGGTATTGCAATGCCTCCAACACCACACTTACTGCTCAGAATGGCTTTGGCTATTCTGGGCCTCTTATTCTTCCACATGAATTTTAGAACTATTTTTTCTAGTTGTCTGATTAATGGCATTGGTATTTTGATAGGGATTACATTCATTGAACCTGTATAACGTGTTTGGTAATATGGTCATTTTGATAATGTTAATTCTGTCTAAAAACCATCTTGTAAGGTCTTCTTAAATTTCTCTCTTCAGTGTTCTTTAGTTTTCATTGTAGAAGTCATTCACCTCCTTGACTAGATTTATTCCCAAGTATTTCTTTTTATTTTTTGAGGTTATTGTGAATGGCATAATTTTCCTGATTTCTTATTTAGAAGGTTCATCACTGAGTATAGGAAAGCAATTGATTTATGCATGTTGATCTTATATCCTGCCACATTGCTAAATTTACTTGTCAGTTCTAGAAGTCTACTTGTGGAGTGTTTTTTTTTGGGGGGGTCTTCTCAATATAAAATCATGTCATCAGCAAACAGAGATAATTTAATTTCTTCTTTTCCTATTTGTATCCTTTTACTTCCCATTTCTAGTATGATTGCTCTGACTAGTTTCAAGGACTATGTTGAATAGGAGTGGCAAGAGTGGACATTCTTATCTTCTTCTTAATTTAGAGGAAATACTTTCAGTTTTTCTCTGTTCAGTATGATGTTGTCCTTGTGTTTGTCAAATATAGCCTTTACAATGATGAGCTAATTTCCTTCTATCCCTGGTTGTTTTAGTTATTTTTATACATGAATGGGTACTGTACTTAGTCAAATACTTTTTCTGCATCTGTTGAGATAATCATGTAACTTGTGTCCTTAACTCTGATTATATGATATTCTACATTTATTGATTTGTGTGTGTTGAACCAATATTTAATCCCTGGTATCCAAGAACTAAAACTTGTATTCTATAGTGATGCAGCCACATCAATGTTTGTAGCAGCGTAAGTCATAAAAGTCAAGCTGTGGAACCAACCCAGAATATACATCAACAGATGAATGGATAAATAAATGAGTTATGCATACACAATGGAGTTTTACTCAGCATTAACAAGAATGAAATTATGGCATTTGCCATAAATGAATGGAACTGGAGACCATTATATTCAGTGAAAGAAGTCAGGCTAAAAAATTCAAGGGTTGAATGTTTTCTATTGCATGAAAAAACTATACCAAAATAAGGGAGGAAAAAAATAGGGGTAAGGAAATTCCATGAAAATAGAAGAGATATCAGTAGAGATGAGGAAGGGGATGGGGGAGGGAGGATGGATGGAGAATGGGAGGAACAGTGGGATGAAATTGAACAAACTGCCTTATGTATATACATTAATATACCATAGTGAACTGTACCTTTATGTATGCCTAGAAAGCACGGAGATAAAAAAAAAAACTAAGGAAATGGAAGAAAAAACAGTAGAGCAGAGGAAAGGGAATGGAGTAGGAGGCAAGGAGGGGAAGGGGACGTAATAGGGACTTATTTTTAATTGGGAAAAATTATTTTCCATGCTTGTATAATTATGTCAAGATGAACCCCAATGTTATATAAAACTATAATGTCCTAATACAAATCATTTAAAATAATTATTCATAAATAAGTTGAGTTATGAATCAATCCATTATAATATTCAGAGCAGAAAAAAATAAGCTTACAAAAGGAATTGTAGCACAAAACAAATTGAACCTAAGTAGATCCGTTTACTTTTATTAATTTTAAGAGACTTGTAATATTGACCTGTGTGAGTCTTCCATTTCTCCTAATAGGTTTGTGTTCCGTTATAAAGCACAGATACATAGTTTCTTTCACCTGTAGACGTAAGGAAGGTAGATAAAGAGAATTGAAAATATCTCTAGATTTCTGAAAAGTAAGATGTGAACAAATAATAAGAAAGATTGAGATTGGAAGTATAAAAAGAAAGGTGAAGGAATGGCAGGTTGAAAGAAGATATATTTGCCCCATTTCCCAGTACTGAATCCCTCATCTCGTAGAAAATAAAAATTCTTAAAAAGAAGTGGGATGTTTGTCCTTCCATGTCAGTGGGCTGTGGGAGGGAATAGGAATAGAATTGGGGAAGC
The DNA here is from genome assembly GCA_004027875.1 of Aplodontia rufa. Classification (NCBI taxonomy): domain Eukaryota; kingdom Metazoa; phylum Chordata; class Mammalia; order Rodentia; family Aplodontiidae; genus Aplodontia; species Aplodontia rufa. The sequence goes on along the minus strand of PVKS010022004.1, from coordinate 16,293 downwards.
AAGTTTTTAGTTACTGTAGCCTCATAACCTAGAAAAAACCCAGAAAAGACCACAGAAGATTCCAATTTTCCTCTTTCACTGTAAAGAACTTTGGGGGGAAAGAAGCATATTGGAAAGTTCTTTATTGACATGTGAGGTGATGGAATGACAGCATCCTAGGCAGGTGGCCAGATAGATAGGGCACAACATTGATTCCCAGGGTTTCTGGAAAGTCTGTTATTATTGATTTTTTTCCCTCCTAACCTTTTCCTGCTCTTATTTGCACATACCTTATTTGGCTTCTGAATGAGGTTATTTCTTGCAGAAGCTACCCAAAGATTTCAAACCATGAAATCAGATATTCTCAAGCACATGTAGGCTTTGTTTGTCCAATTTCTTAATGTCTTGTGCCCTCTGGTGGCAAAATCAGGAGACCTGCTGTATTTTTCTTTCAATTCTCCAAAGTTAAATATTTCAGTAAGATAAAATGAAGTCAACTCCCTCTCCCTTTCTCAGCTGTGCTAGCGCCGGGGTGCTTGACTCCTACGTCTTCTGGCAAGACTTTCAGGATCAAGCACTTCCTGGACAAGAAACATAAGCAACGTTATTCTGTTCCATTTCATGTGAGATGGCACAGCTGTGTATGTCCTATCAGGGCCACTGTCATCTTACCACACCAAGCTGAAAACATCACCACTCTCTGGACAGTTGGACAGGTTTTGTGAGAAAAATCATTGTCTCTCTGTTTTTATGCTGTAGTAGGTTGTCCTAGTAATAAAAATGTGTGAACTTTTATTTGAAAAATATATAGTATTCATTGCAATTAGCAATTAAATGAAAGCATGTGTGTGTGTGCACGCGTGTGCACGTGCCTGTGTAAATGATCCAGCACTGGATTTTTGAAGCCAAGAATGTGAGGTGAGGTAACCATAGAATCCTGTGGTCTTTAAAATAGCCTAAACTTTACAGAGCAGGGATACCAATGTATTTCTTGCCTTTCCTTTTAAAAATAGGAAGGGATTTTCATAATTGCACATGAGAACTTGTTAAATGTGGGTCAAGTCTTCTTTGGTGATAAATGACGTCTAGTAGCTTGTACAAAAATGGAGCTGCTTTAAATCTGATGATTAGAAAAATATAAACTTTAAGATATCTAAAATGCACTGGGATAAAATTATCAGTAGAGTTGATTTACAAAGAATTTTTCATGACCAAGATCATAGCAGGAAAATTAAAACAATGTGTCAGCGAAAGGGAACATAATGTTCTGGGAGGAGAATTTATTTAATAAATGTCTTTCCATGTATATTGTATTTTGAAAGAGGGAGAGAGTGAGACAGAGAGAGAAAGAGAGAATCAATTTTATTTACTTTTTTATCTGGTTTTTTTTTTCTTCTGACCATTAGTTGTGTATATGGGGCTGGGATTTGAACCCAGGTCTTGGTGCATGCCAGGCAAGCACCTTAACCACTGAACGTCCATTCCAGCAACTCCAAGTATATTTTTTAGTATGAGGAGAAAATAACCTTTCATTTTGAGACAGTATAAAGTTGTGCTTTTTAAAATGAAAAGAACTATAGCTGGAAAGATTTATAATTGTCTCTTCATTTCATTCTTTTTTTTCAAGAAAGGAATCTTTTTTTTTCTTTTTTTAAGAGAGAGAGGGACAGTGAGAGGGAGAAAGGGAGAATCAATTTTTAGTTGGTTTTTCATGTGTCTTTTGTTGCTCCCACACTTTGTTGTGTACGTGGTGCTGCTGTTTAAACCCGCATCCTCGCGCATGCCAGGCAAGCACCGTAACCATTGAGCCACCACTCCAGCCTTCTTCATTCTTTTTAATACTTTTATTATAAAAGATTTCAGACAAACAAAAATTTGCAAAACCATGTCAAAGAATGTGCACTACTCTTTACATAACTTAGCCAAATGCTAAGGTCTTACTTACCCACAGTATAATCTCTAAAACCAGAAAACTAACATTGATATTATACTATTAATTAATCCACAGACCTCATTCAACATTTGTCAATTGTATTATTAATACTCATTTTATAGTCAAGGATCCAGATTATGAATAAACTAATAACGAGTATATTTGCTTCTATATATTTGATAAGAATACAACAAAGTCTTATCATGGGCTGCTCAGTACTTCATCCCCAGGGTCCACTTTATTTCTTTTTATCATTGGTTATGTTAACTTTAAACATTTGGTTCAAGTGGTGTCTGTCAGATTTTTTTGGCTATAAATTAATCATTTTTAGTTTTATCCTTTATCTTATAGAAGGATACTTTAGAACTATGCAAATATTCTATTTCTTAGCATATATTGGCCCACTAATCTTCACCTAGTGATTTTTCTGTTTCCATAATTTCTTTGATATTCATTAATTATAATTCTATAGCAAAGAGTTTTCTGATATCTCCCATTTATTATTTAATTATATAAGTCACAGGTATTTATTTTATTGCGTATGCTACAATTCATTACTATTACAATTTACCTTCTTTTTCAAATTGGCCCAGATTTAACTATTGGGCCTACCTCACCCTAACACCTATGTCCTTCAAACATGTAATCCTCATCTTTCTGAGCACATCTTTTTCTTTCTCACACCATCAGCCATTCCAGGACCTTCTTTTTTTTTTTTTTTTTTTCTCTGCTCCAATCCTGAGACTAGTCATTTCTCCAAGGATCTTGGTTTGTTTTATTGGAGAATGGTGTCTAGAAACCAAGATCTGGTTGCTTGCTATGCTCATTGCTAATGGAGTAGTCAGTGCTAGGCTGTCTCATCAGATAATGCTAGAACACAATCTTTGTTTATAAAAGCATGTGCACATACACTGATCTAAACCTCTATCCATGTGTCTGTCTCTATCTCTATCTATTATCTATCTGTCATCATCCTCTATCTACAATCATCATCTATCACCATGAGTTCATACCAGTACATGTGATTCCAGGCCACCACAACAGGATTCATTATAGCCTTCCCATTTTTCTTATCTGTAATTCCTTTCCTTGAAAATATAAAGTCTGCCTCTCACTGCCCATAATGTATTCACTAATTTGCCCAGACCTAAAATGTACATGAACCAGCTTGAGAATTTTTTTTAAAGAGAGAAGCACAGTGAGAGAGATAGAGAGAGAGAGAATGAATCAATTTTTATTGAGTTTTTTCACATGGCTTTCATTGCTCCAACACTTTGTTGTGTACATGGATGCTGGGATTTGAACCCGAGTACCTGCGCATGCTGGGCAAGTGCTATAACTGCTGAGCCACCGCTCCAGCCCCCCAGCTTGAGAATCAATATCTCATGCATCTCTGGAGTTGGAACTTTTTGTCTTTGATCTTATAGTATATTGTCAAAAGACTGGATTTCAAGATTTCTTAAGTTTATTCTTTTCTTCTCCATGTCCCTTAGTGAAATTTTTAATAGATTAGGCTCATTTGTTACTATCATGCTTGGTTTTAAAAAATTTATTTGTATACTTGATTATAAAGCATTATCATGGTTTTTAAAAATCAGAATTGTTCAGAGAGTTATACTCAGAAAAAAAATTCTTCTTTTGTATCATTCCTTCTTCCACTTGCTCTTCCCCCTTATCCCTGTAGACAAGCAATTTTATTAGTTTCTGGATTAACCTTTCTCTCTGTGTGTACATGTTAATTTAATGTGTTCTGCAAAACAATCCAAACTATTTCTTAGAATTCTTATTCTAGATTGTTTGTTTCTTACAGCTGTGCAGACACACATATTTGTTTAACCTCTTTTTTATGTTTGGACTTCTATGTTATCTTTAGTATTTTTGCAACAAGTAATGTCACAATTAACATTCCCACGGAATCGTATTTTTGTATTAATAGTAGAGTATCTTCTGGATAAATTCCCAGAAATGGAATTGCTGAGTTAAACAACAAATGTACATGTAGATTTCTCAGGTATTGCAAAATTTCCCTTCAAAAATCTTGTACCAGTTTGTAGTCCATTAGCACACTACAAGAGTGCCTGTTTCACCATAGAAATGTATAAATTTTTATACATTTATAGATTTTTAAAAATTTTACTAATCATTCAGGTGATAAATAGTGTCCCAGTACAGTTTTAATTTGCATTTATCTAAGTATGAATGAGGTTGAACTTTTTTCCTTTTTTAATGTTTAGTCAAACCCACCACCTCCAGCATGTTAGGTCATTACCACTGAGCTACACTCACAGCCCATAGTTTATCATCTTTAAAGATCATTTTAATATCTCTTTCTGTGAAATTGTCTTTTCCCTACTTAAATGTGTTTTAAATACCTTCCTCCTGAGTTTTAAGAGTTCTTTAGATATTATTAATATTTTTACTTTATCTATGAATAACTTATTTTGCAATCTTTTTTAGAGTTTATCAACTGTCTTTGACTTTGCGTATGGTGTTTCTTGTACAGAAAAAAAATTATATTTATGTAGCTAATTATCAATCTTTTGCCTCTAGATTATGTGTTGTAATTAAGAAAATTTTCCATATATCAAGGTTAAAGAGGAATTTACCAATGTTTTCTTCAAGTATTCAATTTTTTTTTTACATTTATCTCTTCCCTTTGGAGTTCATACTTACATATGGCATGCGTTATGGATAGAAACTTATTTTATTTCAAAGAGCTTTCCATTTATTCCAGAACACTCTCTTAAATTTTCCCCTAGTAATATATGATGCCACCTTTATCATACACTGAATTAAATTACCAAAAGTACTTGAGTCTATTTCTTGACTTTCTAATCTCTATCGTGATCTGTTTGTCTGTTCTTCCACAAGTATCATACTGTTTTAATTATGAAGATTTTATAGAATGTTTTAATGTCTGATAGAATTAGTTTTTTTTCTCCTAGTCTTTCTTTTTTAGTATTTTCTTGGCTATTCTTGGGTGTTTGATTTTTCACACGACCTTGATATCAACGTATCTACCTCCATATAAAAGCTTATTCATGCTTTTATTGGAATATTAAATTTATACATTAACTTAGAGAGTCAAGGTTTATGATATTGAGTCATGCTATCCAAAACCTGGGAGTATCTTTCCATTTGTCCAAGTTCACTTTTGTATTTTTTAGGAATATTTTTCTCATGGGTTTTGCATACTTCTTATTGAGCTTATTCCAATGCATTTAATAATGTTGTTATTGAGCATTATTTATTATTTTTTAAATTATTTATATATTTGAAAAATAATTTCTATCTCTAATGCTTTTATCTTACTTATAACTTGTTTTATTTTCTGAGTTAATGTGCTTTCTTGATGAACTAGAAACAGATGTTTTTTATGTTAGACTTTTGGGATTTGGTTTGTTATAGTGGTTAGTCACTTTTAACTAATACAAGGTAGACATAATTTTATTCCCATTATTAAAAAATCTGGAAGATGTTGACAAATTTACCAAAGTCACAGAGTCAGCAATGGACAAAATGGATTTTTAAATCAAAACTCTATGCTATTAACCATTGCATGTCTCTTCAAAGTGTGGGCTCTCTGAGTTTCTCTATTAGTTTCCATTTCAAAAACAGAGAAGACAAGTCCATTCCTCCCCTCCTTTTTGTTGTCTACATGCATTCCCATTGTGAACTACAGGGAACTGAGTAGGAGAGGAGAATGGCTAGATGATAAGAACATGGAGCAGACCAACAACTATGTGACTTCATGTGAAGTGAACTTTGCTGCATTTTATGGACACAGAACTAGAAATAATTTTATGGCTATAAAATTAAAAAGAGCTTAACTTTGGCCCATTTTCCAATTTGCTCCCAGTACGCAAATGCTATTCCCTTGTTTAAATCTTTCCATGGACTCACATTTGTCTGAAGGTGAACAGAGAACTCCTTCATTGGCCTATCTTCTCCTGGCTCAACTCCATGCCTTACACTAACCCTTACCATATTGTATTTTAATCACTTATTTAATAAAGTCTCATAAACTCTTGAGAGCAGAGACTAACAGGTAATTTTGCATGCTAGGTCCTTTATCATGCCTAACACATAGTAAGCATTTAATATGTTTGTTGAATGAAAAGTTGAATCAATATTGTTTTCCTGCTTCTTTAAGTTTCATGGTACATGCTTCTCTCTTGTTCAGAATATTCTTTCTCCCTATCTAAGGGATGATTTTCCTGTTTCACTGTCACTGTCATGAGTGATGGGCTGCCATAAACTTTTGAAACTCTCAAGAAGAACCTTACATTAGAGATATATGTTTTTTTTTAAAGAAAATAATGAACTGAGTTTCTTCTTACCACTTATTTTCTTATTTGTATGGGAATGATTTGCATTTGACATTGTGATGAATAATCCTCAGCCTTTTATAAACTACAACTTGAAATGTTCTTTGTAAATCTGACCATGGCACTTAAAGGTGTCACTTTATGTCAAAAGCCTAGTCCAACTCTGACAATAAATATTTTACAAGTATCATATGCATTTGTTGTTTCATTTGTATTACTACCAAACTTCTTTTTTGACATTTGTTTATTGAACTCTAAATATTATGTAGTCTTGTAAGCATACCACATACAAAGTCATTTTGTAAAACAGATATTAATTTCACTATTTTATGGATGAGACATGAAAAGATTAGGTAACTTGTCCAAGGTCCCTTAGACATAACCAGTAATTTCAAGAGCTGAGATAACTGAGATTAGAATTTCAGGGAACCCAAGTCTAGAGTTCACATCCTAAAATGGAGATAGATCACTTCCTACATTTATATTTCATCCTTCTGCACCACATTCCTAGAATGTGCAATGTTATTTGTACCTAAATGTATGCCTCTTTAAGACCCTAAGATCTTGCTTTGGAAGGAGTACCTAACTCTTTGCTTTCTTGATGTTCAGTATGGTGCTAGACACATTGTGTAGCCTTTTTATAAACATTTTCTTCAGTTGTTTTGAAATGTTTATTTAAATTCTCCTAGTGTTAGGAAATTGTATAGAATGGTTTTTTTTAACAAGTTAGAATAAAGCAGGATAGTAAAGAGAAAAATCCTCTAAATTTGTTAAACAAGAAATACATTCATGATTGTGATTATAATAAATGTAATAGGAACTCAAGAGGGGAAGGAGATAACTAAGACATGATATCTACTGTATTTCTTCTAGATTGTGCTTTTAGGATAAATGTAATGATGCTTTGATGTATACAAATAAACTTGGGTGTTTTAAGATCTATATGTTCTGTGCCAACAATTTATAATCCAGTAGATTTAACTCATTCCTTTTTGTAAATTCCTTTACTTGGAGCCTTGGCTCTTTTCTAGAGGGGGCTATGGAGTTTGTTACCACATTTAAGCGAAGTGAATTCTTTAGAATTGGTCAACCCCAATTCAGCCTGCATACTCTAACTTTCCAGTAATGGCTAATGCCATCTTTACTACAATACCTCTCAATGCTTGGGAAGTTAAAATATTCCCCTGTGCCACAATGGATGGGATGTCTGGGAGGGCATAGTGGACTGTCAACTCCAAGAAAATAATAACTTCTGATTACCAAGACCCTTTATCCTTCATGCAAATAAACTATAATAAGCTTCAAAACTTGCCTACACATGTACACATATATTGAATGTATATTTACAAACTATATTTGGTATGTTACAATCCCATTATTATTCCCCCAAACCTATGTCAAACTCAGTAAGAGTTTGCAAAAAGAAAAATGAAAGAAAAGGAAGAAGGAAAATGGTTGTACACTGTTGTATTTCCTTATCAAGCTTTGATGTTTTAAAAGACAGTCTTCCTAGATCTTTTGTCACATTCATTTTTGTTAATAAGTACCTTTTGTCCTAATCATTCTGGATTACAAGATAATACATGTTCATGATATAACTTTTGGAAAATCAGAAATAATTCAGTCTTTTCAAAGGACAATATTCGCTTATGATATTTCCTTTGTCTGAATAGATAGGTGAGTGAGAAATCCAGTTGTTATTGATATGCATATAGATGCATGTTTATTTCTACTGACTGAGCCTTATCTCATAAAGATTTTCCATATCACTTAAGATTCCTCAAAAACATTTTGAAAAGGATTTATGATGTGTATTGTACAACCATACACTGTTCCATTTAATCATCCTACAGTGTTGGGTATTTTGAGGTTTTCACAGGGTTGAACACCAGACTGCTCTTCTAAATCCTGAGTAAGAGTGGAAAGTACATGAAGAACTGAATAAAGATGGAGGGAGATTTTCTAAAGAAATGGAGCAACCTTCATTTGCCCAAGGAAATCCCAAAATTAGATAGTAAAGAAAAATGATTTTTTTTATTTTTGGAGAAGACCTCAGAATCTAGATGTTTAGTTGAGCTGTATCAAAGTAATTCAAGTCCAATGGGCACCTGCTTGTGTATGAAAACTCTAACTGCTATTCAAGGGTAGGGAAATGACAAGAGCATATCATTTTTAGATTTTCAGTGACTTAATTTTCTCAAACCAAGTAACAAATACCCCACAAATAACTTTACATACAGTGTTCTGACTGCTTTTGGTTATCAGTTGGTGGGAAAACTGAAGGGAAAAACATTAGAGGGAAAATACAGGGATGTTTCTGGAACTTAATGTCAGCATAACAATATTACTTTTATTTATGCAAATAAGGTATCTTTCTCTGTTACCCCGAATGTAAACACCTACTTTGAGATATGTTTACTCAGAGAAAAATGGTGACTAATTTGGCAGCCAAAATGTCATAGCTAAGAGGAATTAGATTAGAACAAATTAAACTGGGGGGTGTAGCAAGAAGAATAAAAGAAAAATTCCGTTTTAGTATTCTATTTAATGGAGTAGAAAAGTTTTTGACAACATTTGAAAATGCACATTAAAATAATATATAATTTCTATGACTATCAAATTGAAAATAATGAAAATATTGCATGTTGATAGGAATGTGAACAAATGGAAACTTTCACACAGTGCTGGGAAAGTACAGCATAACTATGCATTGTCTTGTAAAGTTAAGGAATAGATTCTGTCCATTGGATCCTAGGGTGTAAGGGAAATGCATGCAAGGGAATTATTGCAATATTGTTAAACATAGAGAAATATAGTAAGCAACTCTAGTATCTGTTAACAAGAAAATAGACTGGTAAATTTTAGAATAATTCATTGGATTATCATTCTTTATAACAGTTAAAGTAAATAGCCCAAAGTAGTCTGTATCAACACATGTAACCTTTAAAAAGTATAATGCTGAATGATCAAAAGAAAAAATGGAAAAATATGCAAAATATGCAAAGGTATAATATGCAAAATATTATACCTTTCATTTAAAGGTTAGGAATACAAAACCATACTCATTATTTGTAGCTATCTATAGATTATAAATATAGAAACACTATGGGAGGGAAGGGAAGAAAATTGAACTAAGAAGTGGTATACAACTTCCTTAAACTCTATTATGAACATTTGATTTCTTGTAAAAAATCTGAAATAACTGTAAGAAAATACAAATATTTAGCAAAGTTGTATGATAGATATGAGTCTAGTTATTTCATTCTAATTACTTTTCTCTAGGCTGGAGGTGTTTTATAAAAATAACAAATAAATAAACCAGAGCTAAGAAGTGGAAGAATTGGAGCAAAGGTTGGTCTGAGTCCAGACCCTATGCTCATTTACCTGTTCCCCACTGCTGAGGGATTTTGACTTCCTCCTTTGTTCCATTGTTGAACCTGCAGGGACTTTCCTCTCATAACATCTGCAACTGGTATTGCCTTTTTTTTTTTTTTTTGCTCATGAGTCTATCTTCCATGATTGATTATAAGTTCCCAAAGGCTCATTTGCTCCCATGTGAAATAGTTCCTGACACATAGTTGAATTTATGTAAGTGTTTAGTCAATGTAGGAATGCATTATGTGCAGGATAATTAGGAGACTATTGTAATAATGCTGCAGTATCAGAACTAGGAAGCAGCAATTGAAATAAAAAGAAGAAAGTAGACCAGAGATGACTTTGTAGCTTTTGGGGTGTGGAGTGTGGGACATGGAAGAACAAGATTTGAAAAAAATCTAGAAGTGTTGGGCATGGCTAGATTTTGAATGTTTACTTCATGCCATACTTATTTGTAAGCATCATAGGTATTCATTTTACCCTCCCCTACCCTAAATACTGCAGTATATATTTTTACTATCCTTACTTTGCAAAGGAGGAAATAGAAACACCAAAGAGGCTAAGTGACTTGCTGTCCTGGGTTTGAACACTGAAAACTGGTTTCATAGTCTATGCTCTTGGTCACTATGCCCTAAGACCAAACAGAAAATGGGAAAGCTAGAGAATTATAAAAATGTTTATCTTTGCTTTGTTTAACATAATATGATATAGATGATGGTGAAACTATAAGGTCAAAATGCCTGGTACCCCTGCTGAGACTCCAGACAGACACAGATTCTGGGATGCTGGTGACTAGGGCAAGGCAGTGGGAAAATAGCACACAAAATGTCTGTCTGCCTTTTTATTATTGCTATAGAACAACATTTCTAAAGAATAACAGAAGTCTTCTCTTTCTGTTTCGTTCTTTTTTTTTGGGTCTAAATTCAACATAGTTACTGTAGTTAGTACACATTTTAAAACTACTCATCCTTTGATAATCATTGGTTTTTATATGGAATATTTTTAAAATAATATTTTGTAATGAAATTCGTTGCTCCAGCGCTCAGTCTCATTTTCTCAGAACTATCTTATGAGGCATCTGCCACTAGGCAGAGCTGCTTTTATTTCAGGTCTTCTGAAGCTTAAGAATCAGTACATTTTAAAGCCAAAACAAGTTTTACAGAAAACCCATTCTAATCCCTTTATTTTTCTAATGAGAAAACTGAAACCCAGAGAAACTGAGTAAATGACAGAACCAAGATAGACTCCAGCCCTCCTTTGACACTGATAACCTTTCTACTGTATTCATTAAATGTGTGCTCCAAGAGGATGAGGGTGTTCCTCCAGGAATGGGACTTGTTGGAATCTAGAGCATGAGTATGTTGGGTCCTCAACAGATATTCACATATGGTAATACAGTATGTTACCAAACCACACAAAATAGCTGGGAGAAGAATAAGCGCTTGTGTAGACAGATTTTACAGTTTAAGAAATCATTAACATTTCAACCCTTACATATATGAAGTTTCATAAAAAAAAGACTAGAGAGTTTCCATTTGTCATATGATTAGGTGCTTCCATCTTTGTTTCTACAAACAAAATTACATTAATCGCTCTGAACATTTTTCCTCAATTCACTGTAATAGGTGGCCCTGTTTAGGGTTTATGTGAACTAATTCTGACCAGTATGGTTACAGGTATTTATTTGAACCCTAGAAGAGAAAAATTTTACCATGCAGCTCTTTTATCACTTAACTTCATGAATATTAATTAATTTCAGAAAAAGGCATTGAGTAGTGAATTTAATAAACAAAACCATTTTATACAATTTCACTTAACTTGGCAATATGGATCTGAAAAAAAAGAAGGGAATAAAACCAAAACAAACAAATGTCATATGCTGGAAGCTGAATCAATATTGTTACTAAAACTTTGCCAATTTCCCTGTTTTGAATTTTACTATTAAAAAAATGAATTTATTGGGCTGGAGCGGTGGCTCCGCAGTTATGGCGCTTGCCTAGCATGCACAAGGACACAAGTTCAAACCCTAGCATCACATACACAAAGAAGTGTCAGAGCAACAAAAGCCAAAATGAAAAACTAAATAAAGTTGATTCTCTCTCTCTTTTTCTCCCTCTCTCTATTAAAAAAGATCAGTCTATTACCCAAGATTATGTAGGATCTATGTTGTATGATTTGGGACTCATCACCATGAACAACTCTGAATTCCTCTGAAAAGTGAGTACAGAGCCCCTGTCATTCCATTGCAACTATTCCACCTACAACCATGTGAAGAAGAAATCCCCTCAAACCATTCAGTCAATCCTTACTGTGACACTGTCATAAATTAATCAGTTCTGTACCTGCTTATTTCAAGGTAGATCTGAAATCTCAGGAAGGGCTTGTGACCTTCCAGAAATAGATAGATTCTTAAAGTAATTCTTCCTTTGAGCTTAGCAGGGACATCCCAGCCATGTAGCCTCCTTCAGACTCTCCACCCTAGCCTTCCTCTTTCCTCTCCCTTGCTCAAATGGGACAAATGACAAACACCACAAACACCACCCACTTGCAGTCAGTTCTCCTAATTCTACCCACATGAGCCAAAAGTCTAAAGAAAATACATTTTTTAAATTTTAAAATGTAAAATGCAGACAGCATTTTCACAGAAAAGTGTTCTCACCCACTTGGTGCTAGTCCACGGGGTATTTTTCTTCTAGACTTGTTTCTTCCCTAATGACTACAGCTTTTGCTGGCATTTCTTTGAAAGTATATTCAAGACCTCCTGAAGAGTAAGAAAAGCTACCTGAATTTGCAGGCAGCTTCCTGTCAGGCTCACGTTTTGCAGAATGCACACTTGGTGTGCAGAAGGTGGGCAAGGTGTTTGAAAAAACAGGAAGCACCTGTGAATGTGTGACTTTATTTGTGGAAGCAGAAGGTTCCCTCTCAAGATACTTCCTGATATTTTACCTATGAACATTTTATAAGGCCTTGAAATTCTTTAGAGTCCAGGAACAGACTTCTGTATGGCGGGATTATTTGGAAAGTCACATGATTCCATGGACATCAAGGAAATTCATAGATTTTCTATTTTTTTTCTTTTTTGCTGGAAATATTGATATGCATGGAAATTAAATTGGCATTTAATTGCAATAGGGAAATTATTACCAAATGAGAGTTTGAGCTAACAGATTTTTTGTAGCTTTTAAATTTCTTATTTTAGCAAAAATAAGTTTTCATTCATTGATTAATTTATTTGACAAACAGTGTTGAATACAAGGTTCTAAGATAAACCCTAAGAATATACTGGAGACAAAACAAAATGGGTTTTTCAAGATGGCGTTCACCCACCTTCAGTGACTCTGAGAAGCTCCTGAGATTCACCTCAGCTACAGGAGAGCACCCGGATTCCCAAGGTAGGACAAAGCACCCAGTGTGGGGGAACATTATCCCCCACTCACTCTTTAACTCCAAAGGAATAGTGTGGTCCATTAAGGAATATAAAGGAGAGCTTATGGAGCCCGAGGCACTGGGCCCAACACCGGGGGTGGGTGGGGGCTGCTCCGGAGGGCGGAAACGGAGCGAGTTTCCTAACCAAACACCCTAACCCGGCTGGCTGTGAACTCCCTGATCTGACGGCTCTTAATTTACATAATCTTGCATAAAGTGCTGGGAATTAATTGTTCACTTTAGCAAACTTGCAGCTGTCATTGCGAGCAGCGGCTGCCATTGTGAAGTTTCCCTGAGGGCGGGGCGGTTGCTCAGCAAAAAAGTGATTTTGGGCCCTTAGACTACAGGGTCAGAAAACCAGAATGTATGGCCCAGAAATTGGGCCCCTTCCCAAAGGGTCTGCATGGTGCTGGGAGTTCCCTCTCCACCTCTGGTTGCTGCCCTTGGAGCCGGGGAAGGAGAGGATTCTGCACAAGATCTTTACTTAATCACTGTGGACAATAATTCTCCACCAGTGCCAGTGGGTTACAAGAGCTGATTTTAAAGTCCTTTAACATAAGTGCTTGCACCAGCTTGGAAGAGCGGGCTAGGGTGGGTCACCCAGGAGTGTTAGGGGACCTCAGTCCCCACTATCAGAAACAGAAGTTATTGCCCCCACCACCACCAACTGGCCATCTGCCTTGGGGGCTGTATGGAACTGCCATTCACCTCTCCAGCTTGCAAACCTCTCCATTGGCAAATTTCTGCCCCTCTGCTGCCCTCTTCTCGCCCAAATAGGAGGAGCCTCTGAACAGAACTTGCTCCATTAGGGCACATCTCTCTAAACGGGATCCTCTGCTTCAGCCTCTGCTTGATATCTGCCCCAGGAAGCTTTGAATATATGGGGCAGCACAGGCTTCCCCTTAGAATCTGAGCTCCTTGCATAGCCAACGCTTCATAGACCTTGACCTCTCAGGTGGGCGCCTCCTAGTGCTTGCAATTGAGAACCGCATAAGCACTGGCACGATCTGGACCATCTTTTGAGGGTTTCAGTCAACCCCACAGAGCAGCTCTTGGGACTTCTGAAGATCACAAGACAAGCAGAGTGGATCACCAGTGATCCTGAGGAAGCCAGTCTCAGGCTGGCCACTCTCCTCGGATCAGTCAGAAACCCACACATCTACCCTAGGATCAACTCGATTGTCTACAACTTCTGAGCCCCAGGTCCAAGAGATTTCTAGAGTGTGGATAGCCAGAAAGCAATCATCTCAGGATTACAGCCCAGGGAGAGCTGAATACCCCTTTGCAACAGAAAACTTTTGAGGGGATCCTCTAAGAAAAATCAGGCCACTGCACTTAACCAAACTGCTCTCCTCCGACAAGCTCATCTCTGAAGAATCCCCAGCTTGATGTCAGATTTGAACACCCCCCACCATGGTACATACTCGTTGACCTAGGGGGCAGAAAAACTCAACTTTACCAACTAGTTTTGTTTTTTTGTTTACCTCTTTTTTTTTTTATTTGTTTCTTCATTTCTTCATTTTTTTTTAAACAGGAATCCGGCTGGAATATATTATTTTTAAATTTTTAACATAACTGTGGGGTTTTTTTTCTTTTCTCCTTTCTTGCTTTACGAATAATACTGAATTTGGTGTTGGTGGATGTAAATATTTATCCGTGCATATGTTTTGGTGATTGGCTTTTACTTTCTCTATGTCTTCTTGAACCCTACGGCTATCCCTATAACATTGGGTTCATATCAGGAAAACATTTCATGATAACAAAATAGCCTCAGCCTCTGGTGAGTGAAGATAACCACCCCCCATACTAGCCTTTTCCTCCACTATACTCTGGTAATCCCTAAATATAAGCATCTTTCTCTCATTCTCACTCCAAGGCATTACCCTACCGGCATCCCATTTCTATGTTTTCCTTAGTCTTAATAGAATAACCTACTCCCCGCTAATCCCTTGTTTCCCTATACTCTAAAGCAGGTGTGATTTTATACCTCCCCAGTTCACCTCCTTGACTTCCTAGTCATTCCTTCTCCCCAATTTCAGAGAGACCCTAATACCTGAAGAAACAGACATGCTTCAAAAAGGGTACTTGCTTTCTATTGTAATATACAGTGACAGTTCTCTCAAAGAAAGCTGCTACTATTGGTGCTAATCATCAACTCATCTGTTTTAGTTGAAATGGACTAGTATTTGCACCTATAGCCTCTCAAGTTCTCACAGAATATTCTGGCATCTTTAGGTCTGCATTGACCAAATAGCTCCCCTTCACAATGAAGCAAAGCTATAAGAAGCCCCAATTACTCCACCAAGAGTAACAAGGTTGAAATAAAAGACAAACTCTCTGACTCAGAAAATGAGGGAAAGGGGAAATAACTCCCCTCTTCAGCCCCACAGCTCTCCACCCAAGGACCTATAGCAGGGGCCCTAGATGAAAACCAAAGACATTGTATCAACATTATGATTAGTAATGCAATCAAAGAGTTAAGAGATGAAATAAGGAAAGAGATCAGAGATCAATTTCAAGAGATGAGAGACAACTTCTACAGGGAAATAAGGGACCAATTCCATCAGATGAAAGATCAGCTATACAAAGATATTGACATTCTGAAAAGAGATGTAGCAGAGCTATCAGGATTGAAAAACATGGTTAACCAATTCAAATCTTCACTGGAAGATACCAACACCAGAGTATACTCCACTGAAAATAGAACTTCAGCACTTGAAGAACGAGTTTCGGACAATGAGGATCAGATAAACATTGTAGAATTCAAAGAAGAAAAACAAGATAAACAGCTTATATTACATAATCAGAACTACCAAGTAATATTTGATGAGATGAGGCGTGATAATCTGAGAATCATCGGCCTGGAGGAAAACTCCGAACAGCAAACAAGAGGCTTCAAGAACCTTTTAAGCAAAATCATAAGTGAGAATTTCCCCCATTTTACTATTGATCTGTAATACCACATCCAAGATACTTATAGAACACCAAATAGACCTAATCAATTGAGAAACTCTCCAAGACATGTTATATACAAAATGAATAACAGAGAAATTAAGGAGAGAATTATAAAAGCTGCTAGAGAAAAGCCCCAAATCACATTCAGAAGCAAACCAATTCGGATCACTATGGATTTTTCAGAGCAAACAATGAAGGCCAGAAGACCTTGGAACAATATCTTTCAAGTGTTAAAAAATAACAACTTCCACCCAAAGATATTATACCCTGCAAAACTCAACTTCAAATGTGATGGGG
>PVKS010022003.1:0-34374 GCA_004027875.1 Aplodontia rufa | reverse complement strand
TTTATTGATTAGATTGTTTGTGTTTTTGTTATTGAGTTTTTTAAGTTCTACGTAAATTTTGGATATTAGTCCCCTGTCAGAGGGATCACAGGTCATGATTCTCTCCCATTCTCTAGGTTGTCTATTGATTGTTTTGACTATTTCCTTGGCTGTACAGAAACTTTTTAGTTTAAGGGCATCCCACTCATTGATTTTAGACTATAATTCTTTCACTTTAGGATCCTTGTTTAAGAAGTCATTACCGACTCCCATGTGTTGGAGTGTTGGTCTTAATTATTCTTCTAGCAGATATGTGGTAGCTGGCTTAAATTCTAGTTCCTTGATACATTTAGAATTGATTTTTGTGCATGGTGAGAGATAAGGATCTAATTTCAATTTTCTGCAAGTGGCTGTCCAGTTTCTCTAGCACCATTTGTTGAATAGACTGTCTCTCCTCCATGTTATATTTTCACCTCCTTTTTCAAAGATTGGATGTTTAAAGTTTTGTGGGTTTGTCTCAGAGTCTTCTATTCTATTCCATTGGTCTTCATTCCTATTTTGATACCAATACCATGTTGTTTTGAATACTACACCCCGATAGTATAGTTTTAGATTTGGTATTGCAAAACCACCTGTTTCATCTTTCTTGCTTAGTAATGTTTTGGCTATTCTGGGTTTCCTATTGTTCCAAATGAATTTAAGAATTGCTTTTTTTATATCCACAAAGAATGACTTTGGACTCTTGATGGGGATTGCATTGAATCTGTACAGTGCTTTTGCCAGAATGGTCATTTTAATTATATTAATTCTGCCTAACCAAAAGCATGGAACATCTTTCCATTTTCTCAGGTCTTCTGCAATGTCTGTTTTCAATGTTTGATAATTTTCATTGTAGATGTCTTTTACTTCCCTTGTTAGATTAATTCCCACATATTTTATTCTTTTAGAGGATATTGTGAATTGGATTGATTTCCTAATTTCTTCTTCTTCCCTATTATTGTTGGCATATAGGAAAGATATTGATCTTATAGCCTGCTTTTTTGCCATGTCTGTTTATAAGCTCTATCTGTTTTCTCATGGAGTTTTTTTGATCTTCCAGATATAGGACCATGTCATCAGCAAAAAGGGATAGTTTGACTTCCTCTCTTCCTATTCTTATCCCTTTGATTTTTTCCTCCTCTCTGATTGCTCCAGCCAGGTACTCGAGGAATATATTGAGTAAAAGTGGTGAAAGTGGGCAGCCTTTTCTTGTTCCCGAGTTCAGGGGAAATGCTTTCAACCTTTCTCCATTTAGTATTATACTAGCTGAGGGTTTGGCATATATGGCCTTTATAAAATCGAGATAAGTACCTTTGATCCCTATTTTATCTAGAGTTTTAAGCATAAATGGGTTCTGGATTTGATCAAAGGCCTTTTCTGTATCTATTGAGATGATCATATGGTTTTTGTCCTTAATTCTGTTTAAGTGATGAATTACATGTATTCATTTCCGAATGTTGAACCAGCCTTGCATACTAGGAATGAAGGCCACTTGCTCATGATAAATTATTTTCTTGATGTGTTTTTTGTGATTTGCAAGAACCTTATTAAGGATTTTTGCATCGATATTCATGAGGGATATTGGTCTGTAGTTTTCTTTTTTTGATGTGTCTTTATTGGGTTTTAGTATCAGAGTTATGGTTGCTTTATAAGAAATCCCTCTTTTTCAATTTCTTGGAATAGGTTCATAAGGAGAGGTGCTATCTCTTCTTCAAAGTTGTAGTAAAACTCTGCAGAGAATCCTTCAGGTCCTGGGCTTTTCTTCTTTGGAAAATTTTTAGTTGCTGCATGGATTTAGGTGCCTCTTATTGGGTTGTTTAGGATTTCAATTTCATCCTGTGTCAATCTGGGGATGTTGTATGTGTCTAGAAATTTGTCCATGTCATCCAGATGATCTGATTTAGAGGAGTATAATTTTTCAAAATATGTTTTTATAATCTGTTTGATTTCAAGGAGGTCAGTGATGATCACCCACTTTTCATTGGTGATTTTGTTGATTTGCTTTGATTCTCTCCTTCTTTTAGTTAGATTAGCTAGGGGTCTGTCAATTTTATTTATTTTTTCGAAGAACCACCTCTTTGTTTCATCAATTTTTTATTGTTTTTTGTTCTCCATTTCATTGATTTCAGCTTTGATCTTAATTATTTCCTGTCTTCTGCGGGCTTTGGGATTAGAATGTTCTTCGTTTTGTAGAGATTTGAGTTGGAGCATAAGCTTATTTGTTAGGGTTCTCTCCTGATTCTTAATATGGATACTCAGTGCAATAAATTTTCCCCTTAACAATGCTTTCATGCTATCCCAGAGGTTTCAATATATTGTGTCTTCATTCTCATGCTCTTCCAAGAATTCCTTAATCACTGTTCTCATATCTTCTTGGATCCATTCTTCATTTAATATGGTGTTATTCAATCTCCACTTACATGTGTGTTTTGTGCCATGATTTGTGCTGTTAATTATTTGGGTCATGGCATAATGGTCTGATAGGATACATGGAATAATATCTTTTTTATATTTGCTGAGATTTCTTTTGTGAACTAGAATATGATCTATTTTGGAGAAGAATCCATGTGCTGCTGAGAAGAAGGTATACTCTGCCAATTTGAGGGGGAATATTCTGTAGATGACTGTTAAGTCTGTTTGATTTATGGAGTTGTTTAGACTGGAGATCTCTTTATTGTTTCTTTGCTTTGATGATCTGTCTATTGGTGATAAAGGAGTGTTAAAATCTCCCGGTGCTATTGTGTTGAGGTCCACAAGTGGTTATATATATTGGAGTACTTTTTCCACATAGTTGGGAGCATTGGTGTTTGGAGAGTATATATTTACTATGTTTATTTCCTCCTATTGTATTGTTCCCTTTACTAGGATGTAGTGGCCTTCTTTATCTCTTTTGATTAATTTATGTTTGAAATTCACTTTTTCAGATATAAGAATTGCAACTCCAGCTTGAATTTTTGGGCCATATGCCTGGTAGATTTTTTCCCATCCTTTCACCCTTAATCTGTGGGTGTCACTGGCTGTAAGGTGGGTTTCCTGAAAGTAGCATATTTTTGAATTTTGTTTTTTGATCCAATCTGCTAATCTGTATCTTTTGATTGGTGCATAGAGACCATTCACATTTAGTGTTAGAATTGATATGTGGTTGTGGTTCATATTCACTGTATTTTATTAGTAAATTCTGTGCTGTCTTAGTTATCTGTTGATAGCTTGTACCTTTATTGGATTTCCTCTGATGGTGGGTTTTGAGGAATATTAGCTTGTACTTGTATCTGGATTTATCTTTGAGAATTCTTTGTAATGCTGGCTTTCTGTTCATGAATGCTGCAAGTTTGTTCTTATCATGAAAAGTTCTTATTTCCGCCTCAATTTGAAGCTGAGTTTTGCTGGGTATAGTATTCTTGGCTGCATGTTGTGTTCATTCAGGAATTGAAAGATCTCCTTCCAAGATCTTCTCCCTTTCAGAGTCTGAACTGAAAAGTCAGATGTAATTCTGATTGGTTTACCTCTGAATGTGATTTGACATTTCTCCCTTGCTTCTTTCAATATTGTTTCCTTGATTTCCCTGTTGTACATTTTGAATATGATATGTCTTGGTGAGCTTCTCATTTGATTAGGCCTATTGTGTGTCCTGTAAGCTTCCTGGATGAGCATTTCTGACTCTATTTTTATATGGGAAAATTTTTCTTTAGCAATTTTCTTGAGAATATTCATTATCCCATTCATTTGTGTTTCAAGTTCTTCCTGTATCCAATTACTCTTAAGTTGTTTCTTCTCATTTCTTCCCAGACATTTTTAAAATTCTGTTCATGTTGTGTGAGTTTTTTTCTTTTTTGTCATCTGTGTGCTCTAGCTTGCTCAGCCTGTCCTCATTGTCAGAAGTTCTTTCTTCAAGAGCTGAGGTTCTGTTTTCTATAGAAGTTAGTCTATTATTAAATTCTTCCATGGTTTCTCTCATATCATTGACACAGATTTTAGCTCTGTTACTTCCTTTTTGAGTATGTCTATTTCTTTGATAGTAGTTTTTCATCTCCAGTCTTCTCACTTAGTCCCTTCATTATATCTTCTTTTAGTTTTTTGTTCCTTTTAGTAATCAGATCACTGATAATATTTTCAAGGTTTTCATCTTGACCCCTATCAGTGGCATCCTTTTTGGGGGAGTTTTGGGTTTGAGGTGAACCTCTCCTTGTTTATTCTTCATTTTCAAGAGCTTCCTGTGGATCTCTGAATTGAGATTTCCTGAGGGGAAAGCAGGCAGTTCCTCAGGTGGTTTTTCCTTGCAAGTCAAAATGTCAGATGAGCCACCAACTCTTTGATGATCACCTTCTTCCAGATGCTGTTTCTGCCTGGGTCCGGATATTGCTTTACCTTTTGGTTCCAGGCTCAAGGTTGCAAATCTGAACCTATCAAAATGTAGACCTACCTTCCAGCAGGACTCAAACAGGCCCCAAAAGAGACATGGGGCATTGGTAAGTGGGGGCTTCCCCAGGTGGGGACCCTTCCCTGGTTGGTCCTAAGCAAGGCTGCTCTGGATGGGGGTACTGGTGATGTCCTGAGTGCCTTCCAGCAGGACTCAAATAGCTACTGTCTTCCTTTTATTGGTTTTTTTTTTGTTATTTCTCAATGCATTTCATTGGCTACACTTAAAATTTAAATTAAGCATAACTTAAAATCTCAAGTCAGCATCACTATTTTCCTTTTCATAAAAAACTGCTTTGTGTTTTCATACCCTGAACTGAGTCTCTTTTATCATACCTGTTATTGCCTTCCAATATTTTATCTCTACTTTATTTGTTTTAAAGAGAGGGACAGTGAGAGAGAGAGAGAGAGAGAGAGAGCGAGAGAGAGAGAGAGAGATTGAAAGAGAGAATCAACTTTATTTGTTTTTTTTTTTCATGTGGCTTTCATTGCTCCAACACTTTGTCGTGCATGTAGTGCTAAGGTTTGAACCTGCATCCCTGCCTATGCCTGGCAAACACTGTAACCTCTGATCCACCTCTCCAGCTCTCCTACTTTATTCCTAATCTCCAAATTATCACTTTTTGTTTTCATTTTACTGCTTTCTCCTGAGATTCATCAGTTTTCTTTCTTCTTTTTCTAAATATGAATTCTGCCTGGCCTGTGCTTAGGATTCTAGGGACAGTCTTCGTTAGACCCTGGGGCCTAGGTGAGGGACGCAATCTGCCATTTCATCCGTCTGTGCCCATAAGCTCCTATCCATTTCTCGTCTGTTACTGTCTCCTTGCAGCTGCAGTTCTTGGAGAATCCTACCTCTTTGTGGGAGTTTTGCTTCCGTTCCCTGCATTGTATGGGTGATGGCTCATTCCCTCTCTATGTCCTCTCATTGCTGAGAGCAGACCCTCTTGCCAGGATGTTCCCAGAAATGGTTTGATCTTCTTATGTCCTTCCTTGATATCCGCCCCTGGAGATTTCCCTCACTTTCTTACACGCCAGCTGTTCCTATAAAAAGAATTATTTTATCTTTTTCCAGAATTTCTAGATGTCTCAGAGCTTGAAGCCTTTCAGATTATTTGGTCTGGTGTGTTGTCCTAAACAGAAGTTAAAAATCTTCCTTCCTTCTCTCCTTTTTTTCTCCCTCTCTCCTTCCTTCCCTCCCTCCCTTCCTTCCTTTTTGTTTGGCTCATCCTTTTTTAATGCCACAACTTGTTCTCTAAATGGGTGATTTAGAGATGTGAAAGAAGTTGATAAATATCTATAAACTTGAGCTTTTGATTTGCCCTTTAGTCAAAGGTGTGAAAGAAGACAGGCAATTTCACTATTGTGAAATTATCTTTGACTGAAAAGGCCACGGTTCACTTTATCCACCAAGGTCCTATGATGTGAAGTTATGATAACTATGTGTTTCAAAAAAGTTTTGTCCATTTTTCCAATTGTTGCTTCCTCTCTTCCCCACAGTCATTGGTGCTAATTTTGCTGAAGGAGTGTATGAATAAATACACGCCCAACATAAATACACAAACACATTGAACTATAGGGCAAGAAGGTAAGGGGATGATTTTTGTTTTGTTTTCTATCTCAGTATTGAAGTTCTAAATCATTCAGGCTGTGCTCTAATACATAGAACATTGCATCCGATGTGATTCAGGTTAAGTATATCGAACCACAGTATTATATTTGCTTTATTAACTCATTTTTAAACTTCAGATCTGCACAGTAATTTTCACTAACAGCTCTGACTCAGAGTCAAGTGGAAGTAACTCATTGTGAGTGGAGTTGTTCAGTGGTTAACTTTTCTTTAACAGACTATTATATTTCAAATCATTAAAAAAGATCAGCAATGGAGCTGGAAAGGTAAGAAAACCATGAAGGTTTGATGAATTTGCTTATTCAAAGAAATAAATGTGAGAAAATAGTTATTATGATTGCAACTAAAGCAGGACCGATGTTGTGAAAACACATTTTAGAGAAACAGTGTTCAAGCTGAAACTGAAATTCTCCAAAGCAGTGTATTGATAATATTTTAATGTAATCCTACTTCTGATGCTTGATTTTCTGCAGTGATGTTCATTTTAGCAATTATTACTAGAGTATTTGTAAAAGGAAGTTTTCTCAAGTTCTTCATAACTGAAATGAGACCAAAGGCAAATGCAGTAACAGAATGTCAAGTGTGATTAAAATAAATGAAATAAATGTAATTTAAATAGATATCCAAATACATTGTCTCCAGGCCTGGTCACTTTTAAAAATCCCTTCCTAGTATTTAATGTGAACAATTTTCTTTGACTGCTGGGATGAAACAAAACTTCAAAAATAATTTTACACTTGTTGTTTATTTACTAAGATATTATACCAGGTGTTTTTGAGTCAAAAACAAAACTTGTATTAAGTACTTCAACCCAGAGTTTTGGCATCACGAAACTCTTCTTTGGTGCACTGGTTCTTCATGAGTCTTCATTAGAAGACTGTCCTGATTGGCCTGGCCACAGCTGCATCCTGGTCCAGTTAAGTCACTTTTTATCCTTGTAGACAAACTGTTGATTATGAACATTGAGTTGGAAAGATTTTTCAAAGCAATAGATGTCTGTAAGGAAATGACATGAAACCTTTAACTTGGGTCATATATGTCTACTGTCACCATGCTAAGGTCAGTCAGGGGGAGGAAATATAAGTATATAGACTCATTATGGGTAGGATGATAGGTCCTGTGACAATTAGAGTGGGAATCTGAGAAACAGGCTTTGTTGAGCAGCTGTGTCATGGCATTTTTAAAACAGCAGTTGACGATCAAGGTAATTGGATTTAGTAATTGTCCTCATCCTGTCCCCCCTGATGGATAGGTTTTCCAAACTGAGGTAGCCAGTACACCATAAATGGATTTAATCAAGAATAGTAAAAGATTTAGGGTCATCCCCCGTGCTTTGTGTGGGAAAGGAAATTTTTTTTTTAAATAAAATGTAGGAAACTCCAAGAAGATATCCTAAATCAGATACTGTCAGGTCCTGCATAGCCAGGAGAGATGAAGGGAAAGGCCATAATACAGGCAAACCCCTGTGCAGGGAGAAAATAATAGCGAGGATGAAGTAATTGATGAAAGAATAAGATTTGCTAAAGTTGAAAGAGTGCGGGAATGCTCAGCACTAAACCTCATGTTCTTTCTCCATTTGCAAGTATATTGTCCTGGGACTGGAGTGGTGGCTAGGTGGTTATGGCACTTGCCTGAGTTCAGACCCCAGCACCACGTACACAACTAAGTGTCAAAGCAATGAAAGCCAAATAAAAAATCCAAATAAAATTGATTCTATCTGTCTCACTCTCTCTCTCACTGCTCCTCTCTCTTTAAAAAAAAGTATATTGTTCTCATTACTGGGCTGTTTCAGGATTAGAACATTGAAGTTCTAGGAAAGCAGAGGTAGATGAGAGGGTATTTGCTCACTGTATTTGCCCAATGGAATGATTGAAAACTTTTTTCCCCTGAGAAAATCCTTATACTATCTCAATATTTGTGATGGACATGAGAAACAGACTTTGGTAAATCTCCATGTTTTTCCTATTCCCCTAAAACTCAATGAAAAAACCTTAAAGAATAGATGCCCTCTCCCATGAACATGACCTAGTGAGGCAGCTCCTCCTTGCAAATAACTCAACACATTCCTTTAGGAATAAGAATAGTTTTCCATCTGAGAACTCCCATCTTTGGACCATGGGAGCTTTTATCTCAGTGAGAAGGAGATGCAGACTGTACCCATATATTTAAGTCAGTATGAGGTCACTCAGGCATGGTTTATCATGTTGTTAAGGAGGTTGGTCCCTCTAAGCATAATTTTTGATTGAGAAGCCACTTGGGGAATTTGCAATTTTTTAGAAAAACCTGTTACCACCTTACTGTGCCTTACTATCTAGTGATTGCTTATTGATAGTCCAGAAAGCCTGCCTCATTAATTCCAACATTTCTGGTGGTGATGAAGGTTAGTTTTCATGGTCTTGAGCAAGACCTACCAAGAGCAGTCTTCTTTCTCCTGGTGAGCACAGCCTTAGTAACTGGCTCTGAGGGTAAGCAGGAGTTGCCTGTTTGTGTACTTGTGCATTGAAATGGACTTTTGAGTTGGATGAGGAGTCAGAAAATCTTTAGGAAGCGCTGTATGGCATACCCAGATGCTCTCGTTCAAGAGGAGCTCTTGGTCTAGAAGTCCAACCAGGGAAACATACTGATAAGTCACCGTGCTGCATGTGAACACTCAAGAAGTAGCCACGGCTCTGCTTGGGAGCATGAGGGACATCCCAAAGTAGGTGACACTAAAACTTCATGTCAAGGTCTGAAGTTTGTATCTGGACCATTAAGCAGAATGAGCGGAAGAGCCAGAATATGGTAGCACAGGAGTTTGGGTTATTTTTTTCATGAAAGTGCTGGATAGGGTATAGCATTACCTTTTGTCATTGAAATGTAGCTGGAGTAGACTGTGAAATACAGACTGATAATGTAGGAAGGAGAGTAATTAGCCATTGCCATTATCCTATCTAAGCATGATGAGGATGAGAGCTAAGGCAGGTGCCATGAGATCATGGGGGCTGTGGGACCAGGGGACCACAGGATGTACACAGTGGCAGTAGAGAAGGAAAATAAAGTACGACATTAATTAGGGAGCAGCAGTGAGTGGTAATTTCCTGATTAGAAAATATGTATGTGGGGTAGGAGAGGATTTGAAAAAGATGGTAAAGTTTTGTGGGTTTTTTTTTTAGTATGATGTGGGTGACTTCCTGTTCTCATTTCCCTGAGTCAAAGAGAACATGCTCTGTAGATAGGACCTCTTCCAAGAGCTTGTTTTCTAGCAAATATCTTCTCTTGATTTGTGCAAGAGAAGAAAAACAATGACATTGGGAAAGGCATACATGGACATATAAGAAGGAGAAGGCATGCTACTGAATTTCAGTGAGACCTGTTCCAAGGATCCACGGTTGGTCCTTGAAGGAGTAACACCTTGAAGGTGTTACTATTCCCCTATAAGCAGAGTTTTCACTGAGATCCTCAAGGTCAAGCTTATTGTTGAAGAGTGCATTTCCAAGCACTTTTTCACGATGTCCTGTATTATTTTATGCAAATCTCTTATATCATCTTGATCAAATTGTTATAGTTATTTTTATTGACAACATGAACCAAGTTCTATAAACCTTCATGTTTCCAGAATCTACTAAGGTATCTTTGGTATGAAATTAGAATGTAGTAGGGCCTCAAAAATGTTTTTTAAAATGAGGCACTCATGAAGTAATGGATATACTAATCACAAATGATTTATTCAATTCCTTTAAAAGATATCCTTATTTCCCAATTTTAAAAATATTTATTTCACACTTAAAATAGCCCATACAAAATGAGCACTATTAAAGTACGTGCGTGGAACTTTCCAACAAGCAGCTGCCAAATAGCACAGAGTTTTTCTGACACATCAAGCTTTTTCCTTTATCACACTTTCCAAAATCTGAACATATTTTGATTATACCTTTGTGTTATATATGTATGCTCCCTTCCTTAAATGATCACCAGTTGAGTTTATCTGTATATTCTCAATGTGAAGGACATCAACTGGCATATACCTATTGCTAAGGACTGTGTATTTATCTGAACTGGAACAGATAATGGATTTTAAAAATCAATTTATATATTTCTATTATAAAATATTTGAGGCTTTACTTGTGATAACAATAAATAGATAATGAAGAGTATAATTTTTTATTTTGTACTAGGGATTGAACCCATGGGCACTTAATCCCTGAGCCACACCCCTAGCCATTTTCATTTTTTAAATTTGAGATAAGGTCTCACTAAGTTGCTTAGGGCCTCTCTAATTGCTGAGGATGGGTTTGATCCTCCTGCTTCAGCCTCCTGAGCTGCTGGGATTGTGCAAAAACATGCCCTACACAGAGTAGAATTTTTACAAATAAAGCCTTATTGGTTTTCTGCTAATAACAAAAGAAGTTATATTTAGATTTTCATGGCTGCCTGGTATGGGACTAGATCTTTATTCCCATCTAATTCTTGCAATCATTCAAAAGGTTTCTAAAGTCAGCATCATCTTATATCTTAACCCCAACATGATCTTAAAACTTACCAAGCATCACACAATTGAGTCAGGATTTGAATCAAAGCCTAACCTGTGGCCTTCCCATTAAATCGAAAAGTGACATTCTTCATTTCAATTAAATTTAGTTTTCTTGAAACCCAAAGTATTACAAAATGCAAAGGCTATTGAAAATTAAAAAAGAATGTGTAGTTCTAATGGAAATTAAAAAATAAAGATATCCTAGTTGATCTTATAACAGATGTATGAAACGATAGGGTCTCCTAACTGGTATTTGACCAGATGTCAGGCTAAAATACATCCTAATTGTGTATTATAATGATGTATTAGTTATGCATTAATTATGCATTAGAAGAAACTACGTAGACCAAAAGCAAGAATGAACATTAGATAATATACATGTCAATTATGAAAATAAGGAAAAATATGACATTTTCTTCCTTCATATCTGCTTTGTTGACCCCAAAATATTGTGAAGAATTATTCTCTTGAGATACAAAGAGAGCAATAAAATGAAATGGTTTCCATTTTGTTTTCTATGGAAACTTAACCTTCTGTTTTCTTTGTACACAGAGGAATAAATGTCACATTGCCAGAATTAATCCAAAGATTTATATTATACTATATTCTTCAAATAAAGACATTTCCTATAGGCCAGTTTGTATGAATTTTTCCAGTGAGCTTTAAAAAAAACAAAAAAAAAGAAGAAGAAGAAAACTAAACCTAAGGTCAAAATTACCTTTCTGAAGAATTTATGTAATAAAATTGCTCCTTTTATATCAATCCTATAGAAATATCAATAGGGATTTTTTTCAAAAATGAATAAAATGACCTTAAATTATATACTGAATAATAAAGTCATCAATAGCCAGAAGCTTTTAAAAAAATGAAGAATAGCTCACGTGAAACGGCTGAAGTGGCTGCCGGATGAAGAAAACGTGGAGAAGTGGTACCCCCGTTCCATGCCATTGCCCAAATCATCTTCTACACAGATTAGTATTTAAATGCAACAACTGTATGAAAAATATCTGGAAAAAAATCTGGACAGCTATAACTACATCTTTAAAGAATTTTCTTAACCAAATTTAGAAATTCCAAAGCTATTAAAAAGACAAGGAAATCATTGATAACATTGAAAAAAAATCACTTGAAAGAGGAAACATCAAAATCAATAGAAAAATAATAGATTGGGGGATAAAAGTTTTCAAAATAGGTGACAAAATGTTAATATTTATGTAACTCAATTTTAAAGATTCTCATAACATAATAAACCAACAAAAATATTGTCAAAAGAACATGAAGAGGCAGTTCAGAGTGGGACAAGTCTAAATGACTACCAGTCATGAAACATGATTAACTCTACTACTAGGTAGGGAGATGAAATTAAATTAATGAAGAGATATTCTTGAATGCTTGGAAAACTTTGTAAGAATCTGACACTCATTGCTCACAATTATGTTGAAAAAAGATGCAAAAGTGAAAATTTCCTGTGTTGGCAGAGGAGAGCAATTTGGCTATGTAATGCCATCAAAATATATGCACAACCTTCTGACCAAGAAGTCTTCATTCTGGGAATCTATCCCGCAGAAAGAGAAGCTGCAAAACTTGAGAACATATGTTCAGGGATGAGTGCTTCAGCACTGTTGGGAAGAGCAAAATGTGAGAAAGAAGCTACTTGCAGGAAGAAAACAGGAAGCAGAATTTTTTTAAAAGAGACAGAGAGAGGATCAATTTTATTTTGTTTTTTTGTGTGACCTTCATTGCCCTGACACTTTGTAGTGTACATGGTGCTGGGGTTGGAACTCACTCCCCCCGTCCTTGCACATGCCAGGCAAGTGCCATAATCACTGAGCCACCTCTCCAGCCCAGAAGCAGAAAATTTTAAAGAGAATCAAGAACAAACATGGATGTCTCAATGTCTGAATGAAGGTTTTCTGAGTTTATGTGTATAGAAATATATATGCAAATGTGTGTGTGTGTGTGTGTGTGCGTGTGTGTGTGTGTAAGCTGATAAGGAGCAGAGCTGAAAAACAAAACAGTATTTTTATTTATTTTTTATTTATATAGTTTTGAAAGCTTCAGTCTATTTGATGTCATCCAATTTAGATAAAATCATGCATGTTAAGAGTCATTTTTGTACCTCAGCTTTTGCAAAGCAAAACAACACAAAATCTCCTATCTCAGGTGTTTGGAAGTATATTACAGCCACTCTTGCAACTATGAGCAATGGTGTGTCACAGTGCACCCAAATCTGTCTCTTCTGAAATTAGAGTGGTTATTCACTATATTCTGAAACATTTTAGAGAAATTTGGCTTTGTTTGCATAAAAATTGGTTAGCTACCACCGAAAACATGATACACAGTTTATCTGGCAGCAGTCTGTTGAATGGGGTAATCAGTTATTATTATCGTCACCAGATAAATTTGAATTAATTTAATGTGTGATGCTCCTTGATTTTGCTTTTTGTCAAAATCATGAAGGCAGAATGTGATATGATGTCAATTCTGAGTGTTCTTTTCCGACTGTCTCATTTAGAGAAAATATTTCACACGCTCAAAATCCTTCTCCAGATATAGTGGGCTTGTTCTTTTTGATTGAATAAAGTCTCCTTAGAGCAGTGTTTCTAATTAATTATATGCTAATGGGTGGTTTTCCAAGGTCACCTGAGTTTTCAGAAGAAAGGGACTTGTTTTTGTCTGTACTTCTGCCGCTCTGGGTTTAAAACTCTGTTTCCCTTGAGCCCAGAGCCCACACCATGCAGTTTGCGCATGTCTCTTGGGGCCTCCTCAGCCTGCATCCCTCCAAAGCACACATCTGTGTGTATCTGACACATAATTTTCTCCCATTTCCTTATTTGATTTTCATACCCACTAAAGCTATAAAAAGCCAATTTGAAGGGCGAACAGGGGCTATTGCAGGGAGCAGCTCGGCCTAGAGATTAAGAGCTCCTATCCCTCTGTGCCTGAGTTTGTTCACACATAAATTGATGACACAGCACTGCCCATGTGGTGGGCTGGTTGTGACTGACACATGAAGTGCTGTTTGTGCAGTGCTGGGGTAAGTGCCTGGCACCGCCACTCAACAATCCTTGACTATTGTTGTGAGAGACCCAAACACTGCGGCAATCAACATTGAACCAAATATAATCTCAGAAAATCCCCGGAAGATCAGACATGAAAATTTTAAAAAGCACAGAAATCTTGGGCTTCCTTAGGAGGATTAAACACTGCCTAAGAGGTCACCTGATTGTAACTGAGAGTAAGAAAGCATTAAGTCCACCAAAAGCCACAGAAGAATTTTGATTGGGGTGATTCAAAGAAAATTGAAAAAGATGCAATTTAAAGTGATTCCTTATAAAACATTTATAATTTAATAATTGCTTGTTTAATTCCCTGTTATAAAAAGCAAAAACAAGATATCTCAATGAATTTATTATTCATTATTTAACAGTGATAGAAAATTTAGTTTTGCACAATTCTTGTAAATATTATATTTTTCTTTCATTTGTCTTCAAATAAATTAGCTGTAAAATATTTTGACTCTGAAACATTAAAATTAAAAATCTAAATCATGACTTCAGTACTACTGAGTTTTTATTTTAGAAGTTTCTCCCACATATGTTATTATACTTAATCTTCATAAAATCCTGTGAGATAGCCCTATTATGGTCAATTTAGAGAACAGAAAATAGACTCCCAGGGGAATTAAATCCATGTTGGTTTCATATTATTATAAACCATAACCAATTTAGCCATTTAAAACAACTCTGTAAATGTTTGTAGGCTAGTAGAATCAGTGGACTAAAATTAAGATGTTAGACAATATTCTGAAATTTGATTATGGTGATGGCTATGCAGTTCTGTGAATATATGCAAAGCTACTTACATAAGTAAATTTTATACTGTGTGAATCATATCTCAAGAAAGCTGTTAAAAATCTACTGGTGTTGTAGTGGAACCACAAGAAGTAATTTTTGAGCATTTCATTTTTGAATAACAAAGTTTATTATAAAATATTGTTGAATGCATTGCACTTTTTGTGCAGAGCAATAACATTCTCCTGGAAAATATTCCTGTACAACCTTATAAAAGTTGGAGAGGTCAGCTCCTTCCCCTGTTCGCGGGCTGGACACTGTAGCTGAGCCATCAAACGGTCTGGTTCACGGGGCTCCACCCACAGATGAAGATGATTCCAAGATGGAGCAATCTGCCTTCTGCCAAAGACACTTTTTTTTAATATTTTTTATTTTTGAGCAACCTTACAAGATTTTAACAAGACAATATAAAATGTGTATAAGATGTGTATATATATTCTGGACATTGCAACTGTCCCCAGGAGTGCCCCCCTAATTACCCTCCCTTATACCTCCCTTCCCCTTCCCGTTATAACTCTAAAAATAGTATTAAATTGTAAAGCATTACATCTTATCTGAATTTACTGGAGCTGGAGGGTAAGATCTCTTTTTCTGGGGAAATGGCTTTCCCTGCCTTTGGTTCCCTTTCCCTCTCCACTGGAGCAGGAAAGAATGACAGCCAGCAGCACTCAGGAGGAGGCGTTCCACGTCTTCCACATTTCAGCACCCTGTACCTGTTGGGCAAGGTCCTCCTGGTCCTTTCTGTTGTGCTGATGTTGTTTAAACTTCTTGGAGTTGGGTCTCATCCTTCAATGAACGTTCCCGTCTCAGATTCACCCTAGAGAAAGAAACAGATAAATGCTTAGAAAGGTCAAAAAAATTTCAAATCTGAAGGTAAAATGTGAAAACGGAGAATCTGTGATGAATTTCTAAGAGATCAATATAGACAATGAGTTTGAGAATTCAGAGGAGCTTATGAGATATGGAAAGAAGTCCTGGAAGTAAAGCGGTGGGACCAGAGTCAGACCTTGAAAGGCAAAAACTTCCAATTTTTGTTTTAGGGCCATTTATGCCTCCATGTTGAATGGATTTCACTTGGACAGAGATCTGACGAAGTGAGACAGACAAACATTTTGAACAGTGAAGGAGAAAACAGGCAACTTGCATTTGTGCTAATAGCAGGAATATTTTGTTTGGATGCTAATATCAAAAGGCATATATAAAGTAAATTTTTATTATGCCAATAATGTCTCACTTACTTTTTTCCCCAGAGAATGTAATAAAAATGCTAAATTCTGGCTTTTAGATAAATCAGTACAATTTTACTCTAAGGTAAGGTTAGTGGAAAGCTCTCAGAATCAAGTCAGGATGGGATTCTAGTCAATGTTGCCAAAGCAGCCTGAGATTGTTTCTTTCTATCTCATTTTCTTCCTTCCTCCTCCCCTCAACCATACTTGGCTTTGTTCCTTTCTTTTTCTTTCCTTCTTTTTCCTTCCCATGCTTTCTTTATAATCCATCTGTCCAAGCTCATTAACCTTTAATAACCTACATGACCTTCCTTTACATAGGTGGGCTTTCATGTCTCCCTTATCTTGAACACAAGTCTTCACTCATGAAATTTTGTTGCATAATGTGGACAGAATTGACACAAAGACTCTCCGAGCTGCCTGGACTTCCGTAATTAGTTTCTTCTGAATTCCTTCTGATGGACATATCCCTGAGGTAATAATTTTTTTAAGTTGTGAAATCTCATGGGTACGATCATCATTTTGGACACTTTTAGAATGAACTCTAGTTGACCTGTGGGGTTTTTCAATAGATTTTTGCTGTTGCTGTAAAGAAAGAGAAAAAAAAATCAAGTTTCTAACAATGGGGAATATCTTCTTTGGGTTTACCCAAAGGATGTGCCATCAAAAAATATTCACCTTTTTCTTGTTTTAAATGATTCACACATAACTGTACAAAATAGTAAAATTGTAGAATGTCAGAGAAGAAGATCTCCAACATTATTTTATCCCACACACCTCCTCAACACTGCCAACACTAGGAACCCAAAACATTGAGATTTGTCAAGTCAGTGGAACAAAGACTTCTTAATTCTTGGGGCAAAAAATTCTAGATGATACCATCTTGTTTTCCTCAACAAGTAGCATTAAAAACTGCTTAATTCAGGGGTTGGAGAGGTTGCTCAGTGGTTATAGCTCTTGCCTGCCATGTGTGAGGACCCCAGCACAACATACACAACTAAGTGTCAGAAAAACAAGACTCAGATGAAAAAATTAATAAAGTCATTTCTCTCTTTCTCTCTCCCTCTATTCCTCTCTCTCTTAAAAAAAAAAAAGCTGTTTAATTCAGGGCATTTCAAAGATTTTTTTTCATGTCATTTTTGTTTCATCCACCACAATTGTTTATAATTGGTCAAAAGTTAGAAGTAGCTTATCTTTTTTCTGTTGATTTTGGTATCTACTAAAATACATGCTAGGACAATACAGAAGTTTATAATATATGATTTACAAGTGTATTTGGGTGAAAATTTGTGAAATTCAAGTGTAGATGGAAATGTCTTAAAATATATTAAATATAGAGGGTGCATCATGAAACACAAGCATATTAGAAAATATAAAGAATGACAATATTTAAATGATAAACGTAGGCATTTTTTGCAATAGTCTCTCCTATAATTGGGGCTGATATGGATTCCAGCTCTGTTAAGATATTGATTCTGTTGGGTTTCCTTTACTTAGCACTTTTGGAAAGATGATCTGACAATGTCTTTTAAACTTTAAAACATTCATATCTTCAGACATAATGATTCCACCCTTGGAAACACATTTTGCAAAATACAATCACCTGCGTGCTGAGTTGTAGATGCACACCCCCCCCCAAACACACCCACACACATATACACACAAACACACACATATACACAAGGATAATTACTGTATTATTATGTATTATTTCATACTAGCAAACTTTGGATCAAAATAGATAAATGAATATTAATAGAGTAATGCTTAATTTGGTCTAACAAAATTTAAAACATGATAAAACTTTTTCTAAGGAATAAATTACTAGAAAAAGACTAGAATGAAATGAGAACATTTATAAAATGTCAATGATAAATCTAATAATATTTATTTTTATGTGTTAAAGG
Organism: Aplodontia rufa; assembly: GCA_004027875.1. Classification (NCBI taxonomy): domain Eukaryota; kingdom Metazoa; phylum Chordata; class Mammalia; order Rodentia; family Aplodontiidae; genus Aplodontia; species Aplodontia rufa. The sequence goes on along the minus strand of PVKS010022003.1, from coordinate 16,816 downwards.
AATAACTTTCAGATATAATATTTAATTTGCAATTGAAATATTTCATTTAGATCATTATTTTTTGGAAGAAGATATAATTCATCATCTTCTGTTTTACATTTTATTTTTTTATCAACTCATAAAAATTGTGCATATTTATGGGGCCCATGCAATGTTTCAATCCATATTTCAGTTCACATGATTGAATGTTTGTCATGTTCAAATCAGAATCAACACATCTCAAATATCTCTCGTTTTTTTACGGTGAAAACATTCAACTCCTTTCCTCTCGATATATTGAAATGCGCAGTGCCCTCTCATTATCTGTAGTCACCTTTAGTGTGCTGCAGAGCACCAGGACTTATTTCTCTTATCTAATTAAACTTAGTACCTGTCAATCTGCCTTTCTCCACCTCACCCTTCCCTCTGCTCTCCCCAGCCTTTGGTAACCACTATTCTACTCAACTTCCATGAGATCAATTTTGTTAAATCCCACATATGTGTGAGATGCTGTGCTTCTTCTCTCCCTGTGCCTGGCCTATTTCACCTTTTATTGTCTTTGCTGGTTACCTGGCTACAGTGGGCCTGTCTGGCAGGGAGCTGGAGCCCAGAAGGGGTGTGGCTGCTGTGGGAGATGCTATTCAGGACAAATGCAGGAGAAACACTTTGAGTTTTCCTTTTAACCTACCCTTCGACTTCCTCTTTATGTCTTTAACATGCTATCCCCAGCCAGATCCAGTTGGTATGGATCCCTCCCTACACTACAAATAAGACCAGGGTGAGACAAATAATAGATTAGAGGAAGATTTTTCCCCCCATAGTAACATACCTTTCTTTTGGCTAAGATGAAAAACTTGACAATTTTCTTCATCCCTTCTCCCCATTTATGCTAAGGTTTTTTCAGAACATCTTCATGTTTAGAGTTATTATTTTTATTAATCTCTGTTCTTTGGAACATTTTTGGGAAAAAATTTATAATTGTTCTAAGAACAATTTTATATCTAATTTTAAGTTTTATTAATTTCATTGTCCTTCACAATTTCCATAAAATTTCTTGGCCATTCTTGAAATTTTTTATTATGGTTTTTATTTTTTTCCCTTTTGCGATCATTCACACTTATCCATCAGGTAGAATACATATAATCTTAAGACATTGCTATGCTGCTTCCTAGAACTTTATCTTTTACACAAAGAGGATTCTGATGTTAAAATGATTATTTTATTTTAAAGTCTACTTTTCCTTTCTGCTTGGAAATGTTTAGATTACAATCAAATCACTATTCAAAATAAAAAAGTATCTCAATACATTTTAAATATATAATGCATATTGCTCTTAATATCACAGAAGTATAGGGCTACTTTGAACAAATGAGGAAATGTTCTATCCTTAAGGCATTTCCAAGTATTTTAGAAGATGAGGTAAAGACCCTCCATCAGAAATAAGGAATGAAAGATTTTAATTTATCTCTAGTGTTCTTTGGTGGTCACAGGTTTTGCAGGCTCTATTTTGGACAGCACTGTCTTCATTCATCTGCTTATTCTGATTTCAGTGACTCAGTTCTATGCTATGATGTCCAGCTGAGAGAGAATGTAGCATTATTTCCCTGACTCTTGTTGTTTATAGCTTGTTTCCCTGACTCTTAAAGCAAGCACTACAATTCCCAGTTTCCTCCTCTGTGAAAAAACTGAGTCCTACTTATGTGCATGATTAACTCAATATACATTATAGAGTAGTAAAATATGCTATATACCATGTATTAAGTGTTGAGTGTATGAATATGAATAATATCCAATCTCTGCATCCAGGATTGTGTAGCTGGAAAAGCCATGGGAATTAAGTTAGAGGAGTGTATTCCTTTATTTAGTTAATATTTGTAAAGAATACCCTTGCTATTAGGGACTCTCCCAGGTACTGAGATATTGAGATGAACAAAACCTTATTAGCCTATGGTGATTACATTTTAGAAGGGGACAAGGGAAGATGATTAAAAATTAAGATTAATGTAATGTCAGGTGTTGATCAGTTCTGTGAAGACAAACTAAGACTGGGAACAAGGAAATAGGCCGGTGTGAAGAAAAGCAAGAGCTATTTGCAGTGGCCTTTCTGAGAAATGTCTGGGAAAACAACATTGGTGAAAGAACATATTTGGAGTATTGGGGAACAGCAAGCAGGCAAGAGTGTCCCTCTTTGATAATTTAAGGGAAGAGAGGCATTGTGAGAATGGAGCAGGACTAACTAGACCTTTTGGTAGAGTTGGGATTTTATGCCAAATCTAATAATGGAAAACCTCTGGGAAGATACGTACAGGAAGAAGAAGACTGGATTTGTGATTTGCAAAGAGTCGTCCGGCTGGTAAGTGGAAGGTAGTTGTAGGGAGACAAGGCAGGCAGAAGAGGAATGGAGGGAGTGGGAGTGAGGGAGAAGCCAGTGTAGGAGAGCAAGAGAGACCTAGACTTGGGAGTAGGGGTGCAGTGAGTGGATCTTCAGCAGATGGTATAATATGTGGATAAGTTTTGAAAGACTAGTTCCATTATTATTAACAGGTCTATGCTATGCAGCCACAAAGGAATCATATGTTAAGCCATGAAGCAAAATGGATTGAAAGTAGAAGCATTTTTTCCCTAACCTCTCCAATAAAAATTATTAGGCATTTAAAATAGTGATGGTAGCATGAGTTAAATCCAGATAAGATGTAATGCTTTACAATCTAATACTTTTTTTAGAGTTATAGTGGGAAGGGGAAGGGAGGGATAAGAGAGGGTAATTAGGGGGGGCACTCCTGGGGATAAATGCAATATCCAGAATATATACACATTTTATATTATTTTGTTAAAATCTTGTAAGGTTGCTCAAAAATAAAAGAAAAAAAATAAAATAGTGATGGAAAAGTGTTTATAAAGGGGCTGAAGTGGTGGCTCAGTGGTAGAGTGCTTGTCAACTTGCAGACAGGAAGCCCTGGGTTCCAACACAGACCTGCTAAAAGGAAAAAGAAAGGAGTGTTTACAGAGACCAGAAAAGAACTTTGGTAAGTTAGTAAGTAAAAGAAAAACCACCCAATAGAAAAATTAAGAAAATGAACCAAAAGAAATACTAAATAACTGCACAAAAGGAAACATGGTTTATTCAGAGAAATGAAAATCAAAACTAGAGGGCGATACTATGCTATACCAGTTTGGGAAAAAACAAAAAACAAAAGCTTTAATGTTCCTGACTTTGGGAAGGATATGGAGCACTGAAATCATTTGTACACATTTCCAGTTGAAGTCTATGTTGGTACAAACATGTTGGTACATAATACAGCATTATGTGATAAACAAATTGCTATTTCAAGAGGACCCAGCAATTCCAGCCCCAGTTCCGTACACTCTAGAGCAGTTGTTTTCAAGATGGTTCCTGCACCTACAGTTCCTGCCTCTCTTGGGAACTTGATAGATATGAAAATCTTGGCTTTCTCCCAGACTCACTGCATTAGAAACACTGAGGTTGGATTTTAACAACTGGGTTATAATAAGACACCTCCCCTAGAAGATTCTGATATGCCTGAAATGAGCAAATTTGCATGTGTGCCAGGAAGTGTACAAAAGTGTTCATAGCATTTGTGTTTTTAACAATAGCATAACACTGAAAACAAACCATGTGCTTATTACTAAAAAATAATGTATATTCATAAAACAGAATACTTTATAACAGAGAAATGAATGAACTCTAGCTAGACATGTTAGACGTTAAGTCTCAGCAATATAACAGTCCAAAACCAGGCAGAAAAATAATCAGCAAAACTATAATCACGTATATTGATAAAAAATAAAAAAGTCTTAATGAAGGAAATATATATGGCATATTTAGTGAAATCACATGGAAAAAAATAAGAGAATGATCAATAACCTCAAACTAATATGCATTTCTTGTCCTAAGCTGAGAAGGTTGTGGTTATTCACTTTAGAATTCTGCGTTACATCCTATATTTTACAAGTATTTGTTTCTATTTTTTCAGTATTTGTCAACAACCACAAATACAAGAAGCTGATATAAATTAAATTATAATACAATAATTAAAAATGAGCAAAAATTTTAAAAAATATTTAGAAAAATAGTAGAACACATTTCCTAAAGTATTCTCACTGTCAGAAAGCAAATTAAAAAGTTCGAGAATGAAGCAACATTTGTATTCACATCTATTCTGCTTTTTTCCTCACCTTCCCTTTTCTGCAATGCACAGGTTCAATAACAAAAATGAAAATTTATTTTAAGTGCAAAGCCGAACTGATTTTTAAAAATGGATCAGATAGGAAACTGCACCAATCACTAAGAAAAATAAGCACGGAAATGCAGAATGTCAATCTTAAAATTTCTGGAAGTCCTAGTACTGATTCAATTAAAGATGGTTAGCTCCAGCAAGTGACTGAAAATTACATCAGCATGTTCCCTGAGTTTTAATGAGGCAAGGAAGAGCCGTGATCCCTGCAAGAAGGGCAAGTGACAGAAGATAGATATTATGTGAACAACACGCTCTGTTCTTGGGTAACACCACAGGAATATTTGTGTCTTTGTCATAGACTCTGAATTGCTGTTTACACAGGAAATAGGATTAAAATGCACGCTGGCCATCTACTCCGCAGATGTAAACTCATTTCAATTCAGGGTGACTAATGATTACAATAAAATATTATTCTGTATAGAAGCGGAGGAAATTTCTTTTTTTCCGTAATTACATTTAGGCACTTAAAGATGGCAAGTTTCAATTATAAAAGGAAGAGTTTAACCATTTCTGTGTCATTTGGAAGTATGCTATCATTTCAGTAGTATTTTATTTTGGCAACTGAACAAATGAAGGCAGGTGTGTGTGCACTAAATGGAGACAAACGAATTCCTCGCTAATGTTCCAGGGTACCTTTGAGATGTAAGTTATTGTGCTAACTGCATAATGTGCTATTTTGCCACAGAATAAGATAGTTATCTTCCCTACGGGATGCCAGTGAGGGACAATTGAAACTTTACATTGCTCTGAATTAGGTGTTGAAAAATGTATTTAAAAAAAAAAATTAGGTAGGTACAACCCAAATGAATAAAAAATGTTACAAATAAGCATCTACACAATGATGTTTCAATTTTGACACCGCTGGAGTAAAATATTTGCTCCCAGTGTAATTACTGTTGGTTTTTGCAGATGGAAATAGACCATGAGTGGTTTTTTAAAACACTTTAAATTTTTAACGAGTCTATTTTCACAACTGAAATGCAAAGGAAGTTTAAGGGTCTGGACTATTTGGAACATCTGAGGGGTCAGTGAACTTTTCAATAAATTCTAGAAAGGGCACTGAACCCGCATCCTGCAGAAGTCTGTTATCAAATGATTAGGCTTTTTCTGAATGATTTACTTTAATATGAAGCAACTTTGCAAGCCAAGTGAGGAATAGCACTGACGTCTAACCACCCAATTAGCAAATATTAAAAATAATTTGGGTGAGATGATCAGAAGTGAATAAATACTCTCATTTCTTACTGGCAGTTCTATAAACTGCTATAAACATTTATCAAAATCAGTTTGGCAGTAGAAAACAAGAACCTTTAGAATATCATACTTGTCAAAATGTGTACCCAGAAAACAACATTTAAAAACTGAGCCATAAAGAAGGCAGCAGAAACAATTTGAGAATTTAAAAGTTGGGAAATGCTAAAGCAAATTATTCCATAGCATCTTTTAAATGAAAAATGAAGCCACATAAATTGCATGTTTTTATACACAATTTTAAAATTTATAAATGATTTTTAATTTCTCATAATTTTATTGATTCCTAATTTCCATCTTAAAGATTTCTGATTTTCTGAGTATTGATTTTACCTCTAATTTTACTCTGAAATATCTGAAATATTAGATATTTCCACTCTTGATTTTCACATGTGTATGCATGTGTTTTTGTGTGCACTCTGTGTGATCACACACAATAGAGTAGGTGTATATTAATACAAAAAGTCTAAGTGATAAAAAGCAAATAAAAAAATCACCATCCAAATAACAATTTCCCTCAAATAATAATAATAAACAGGAAGGAAAATTAAAAGAAAATGATGTAATAATAGTTGTCTCCAGATGACAGATTGTATATATATGATTAGTTTTTTTACTTTCTTGCATTTTCTAAGTTGTCTGTGAAAGGAATGTCACTTTTATAATGAAATAAACATGTTAAAATATATTTTAGAAAGAAAAATCCAAATTAACATCATATTAAGTTAGAACACAGTTTTTTTTCAAAAATCCTGATGTTGCTTTGACTATAACACGATTTAAAAGTCATGAATCATTAATATTTTCAAGAGACTTCTATTCATATGCTTCTTCTTCTTCTTTTTTTTTTTTAAGAGAGAAGGGATAGTTAGAAAAAGAGAAAGAGAGAATTTTATCTCGTTTTTCATGTGGCTTTCACCGATCCAGCACTTGATTGTGTATGTGGTGCTGGGGTTCAAACCCGCATCCTTGCACATGCCAGGCAAGAGCTGTAACGGCTGAGTCACCACTCGAGCCCATAGATGATGTTTCTCACCTGTTGGAGGTGGCACTCTTTTTCCTGAAACCAATTAGAATGCATTTGCTGGAAATTCAGAAATGGTTGATGATGTCTATGTGTGTAAACCATCCAGCAATCAAGAGTGAAGCAGAAACTTAGAAGCACCATGGGGTGGAAGTGGGTCTTTCAACCTAGGAATGAGTAGTGTTTCTGCTTCTTTTGAAGTGCTCTGAAATCAAACCCAGATCCTTGCACATGCTATGCAAGCTCTCTACTACTAAGCTGCATCTCAGGTTTAATTTATAAAACAAGATTTTTGCTTTCCTGATCACAAAATGTTCTGGGACAGTGTTTAGATATTAGATTTTCCTCACGGCTGTGAATGGCAGCTCCTATGCAAAATTAAGAAATTGTTATGGTTTCGAAATCAAATAACACTAAGTATCCTTTCAGTCCACATGACCATCTTCTTATACCCATAGTTCTTGGAAACTGCTGCTCTGGTCCTATTCTGATGATCCTTTTTTTGGCAGACAATGCCATCAGATTGAAAAAATGTCTTCACACTTTTTGATGGAGAAGTAGAAAGAAAAAGGAACAATTGTTTATGAAAGAGATAGATGAAAGTGTTTTAGTAAGTATATTGCAGTAAAAGGTAAAGTGGAAGGGTCACTTTCAAATTAGTATGGGATTTGGAGATGCTTCTTAGCTTGGGGTAGAAGTAGGGCAGGCAAATTAAATTTTAGATCAAATAGCAGCTCAAGAGACAGCACATTTGAAGATGAAAGACCATAAAGCATGTTTGAACCAAATCAAATTTGACTCTAGAATGTGGTGAACATGGATTGTTTTCAATAAATAAATAGATTTGTGATTTAACTATGTATTTGGCACCATACTAAAAATATTATAAATATTCAGTTAAGGCTAATAGTAAGATGAGCTTCCAAATCATGAAAACCTGTCAGATAGCCAATGTTGGCAGAAGCAAAATAAAATTTACAGAGAATTATATTCTCTATAGAATTGTAAAGAAAATGATTCGGGATTATAAATTAGAAAGCAAATGAGAATCGAAGAGAATTTTTTAAAAACTCTAATCTAGAAAAAAATGTGATTGACATCAAGAAAGAGATTCACAGATTTCTACTCATGCTTATATCTGAACCTAAGAAAATATTTGATACATTCTTTCTCCCCATTATGTTACAAGTATCAATATCTTATTTTCTAAATTCTATTTTACCCAAATGTGTCCCTTAAAAGTGATTTTTATATAACTTCCTGCTGGATGGGTTGACCTAAGGTACTATTAGAAAGATTTCTAAACTCCCCCTCATTGATCACCTGAAAATTTTCAGTTTGTAACAGTATTTTATTTGAAAATATGGCAAAATAATTGTTTTAATCAGATAAATCTTTCTTAAAGGGTAAATATAATTATCAACCATTTGTGTGAATTGTTATCAACCGTTTGCGTTACATGTTATCAATCATTTAAAAATGTTATCAAAGATTTAAACATTTAAAAATGTCATCAACCATTTAAACATGTTATTGACCATTTGTGTGAACTACGAAATTAAACAATTTCCTATTTTCCTCAATTTTAAAATTGAAATTTACATACAAATGCAGACATCTTAAATTTACAGCTTTATGGACTTTTTCAAATTCAATACGTACATTTTAAGGATATGTATTTCCCTCAATACACTGCTTTGGCTTCATTCACACATTTGAGTTGTTGTGTTTTTATTCTTAATTTCAAAGTATTTTCTAATTTCCACTGACATTTCTTCATTGACCCAAGATTACATGTGTGTTGTTTAAGAATATTTTAATTATATTTTCCCTGTAGCTAAAAATCATACTTTGTATAATTTCAGTCTTCTTAAATTTGTTGAGACTTGCTTTATGGTCTTAGAGAATTATTTCTTTTAGTGAATGTTATATGTTCACCTGAAAAGAGTGACTATTCTCCAGTTTTGTATTCATGTTTTAAAACATACATTCTCACTGACTTTCTTTTCCCTCTCTAACTGATTTTGCAATGTAATTTTCTGTTTCAGTAACGCTGGTTAGTCTTTCCTCCAGTACAGCTGATTGTTTCATTACTGGTGATTTTGATTAAGCACTGACATGAGCAGAATCCTCCATTTAAAATTTTACTGTATAGTTGTTGAAAGAATTTTCCAAAAACTATATTATTTATGTGCACATTCTAAATTTGCATATATATTTTTGGTGCTGACACCACTAGGTCACATTTCTATCTTGAGCTATCTTCTAATTCCATACGTTTATATCATGCTATCTGGTGAGCATTGTGGGTGGTACACGTATTCATGAAGCCATTTCTTAAAATGACCAGTGATCATTTAAGTATTCATGGAAATGATGAAAAGCACATAAACATAGCTAATGATCACAAAATAAATGCAATTCCAGCTCACCTTTTATTATCTAGATCCCCCAAATAATCATGGCTATTACTTGATGTGGAGAAATATTTGGAGAATGGAAATGGGAGTAGGAAGAAAGTTATTTTATAGGCAATGCATTTTATTTTTGTATATTTTACAGGCACGTATAACCATTAAATGCATTTGTAATGTCTCTATCAGGGAGTTAGATTAATCTGAGTGAGAACTCTAGTGTGTAAATTTTAATGGCTTTACAGTAAACCTGCCTCTGTGTAGAAGTTATCTGTGGCAGAAGATGCCTATCCTAGGTGGTAGGTATGTATGGCAAAGCTAACTGGACTTGTCTCATTTTTCAAGCACAAGCAAAAGCTAGGAAATCACACCATAAGAAACATGTGTGTGCCATTGTTAACAACTTCTAGGGAAATTCAAAGGGCTTCCCGAGATGGGAAGATAACTTTAGATGTGGTTGAGTGCTCATGAAATTTAACACTGAAATTTTAAAGTCATAGCAGATCTTAGGGACATGGAAACTTTAAAGATGAGATAAAAGTCTGCAAAATGAACTGTTTGAAACTCTTCATAGCTTCAGAAAGCCTCAAGACCTCTATTTTGATGTTAAACATGCTTCATGGTCATAGAAAGTGCAAGGAACAGAGTTTCTGGAATTTGGTGTTGTTGTTAAAAATTAGAACCATTTGCAAGTATGTTCAGACTTCAGCAACACTCACCGCATCCTCCTGGTACAGTGTGATGGAGTGCAGGGTCAGATTTAGCTACATCGCTTAGGGTGACACTGATGTGTCAGTCAAGATTCAATTCTTGGGCATTGTTACAAAATAGGGTGGGCACCAGAAGTTTGAAGGAGTGATGCTTTGGAGGGAAGGGGACAGTAAAGAGACTGCCTGTGTTAGAACTCAGCAAACAACATCAGTTGTGACAGGAGGGCAGAGGCAAGAGATAGGAAGCCAGGAATAGAATACACAATATCCTGGGGGGCGGTGTGTAAGAGAAGTAAAGTAGAGGACCACTTAAAGCAATTTCTTGGCTCAGCTTGAAGACTAAATTCTATTTCTCGTCTGCTGGAGCAGGCTTAGACAAATATAAGTGGCCGTGCATAAATGAGGCAGATCAGAGGATGAAAGCCCTCGGGCATTTATGTTTCCATCTTTTTACCTACTTTTAACTAATTTTCTGCAAACCTGCAAAACATCAACCGGAGCTCATGTGCATCATCAATCCCATTAACTGTGGAAAAGTGTAAATTGGTACACAATTTTTAAGGAATCTACACGTCTATCCTGTATTTGTCATTTATCTGGGAGAGCTTTAGAATAATATTGATTCTATTTAATTTTGTAATTCCACTTCTAGAGATAAACATTAATAAAATTAGCAGAAATGTTGATGATCTATTTATAAAGATGCATGATGCATTGTTCCTTTACTGTTTTCTTTAAAAATGGCAAATATAACATAAATAATGAAAACTACATAAAACATAGAATAATTGTTAAAAACACATATGAATATCACTTAAATCAAAAACATAGAAGAGACCAACACCCAAGGATCTTCTTTCCTAATCAAGGGAACCACTATGTTGATATTTATTTACCACCTAAGCATATATGCTTAAAAGTAGTTAGCTAGTTTTTAATTTTGATAGGTGGAATCTTTCTTTGTATATGTATGTTTTACTTCTTCAATTCAATATGATGCTTATAAAATTCGTACATGAAGCTACAGATTGCTCTCACTGATGTAAGGTGTTATACCGATTGAATACACTACCAGTCAGGAATATATCATCACTCTTTACCCACTTTCCTGCTGATGGATATTTGCATTCTTTTCTTTCCCTTGCCTTTCTTTTCTTCTTTCCTTTGAATCCCTGCCTTAGTGCCTCCCTCTCTCCCTCTGTTCATTCCTTCCTTACATTTTATGTTCCCTTCCTCTCATTCTCTTCCCCATTTTCCCTTCCTTTTGTTTTCCTTTTTTGTTGTTATACAACAATCTCTGCCCGATAGCTTTCTTTGACTTCAGAAGGACTCTCTAGCTATTGCAACTCAGTTCAGAAGTCCTAAAGAATCAATGACTCCCCACGAACACTCCTTGATTTATGAACCCTATAATTTGGATCTTAAAATCCCCCAAAGGCCAGTGTGTTAAAGATGGGGACCCCAACCAATGGTACTATTGTTTGATTGAGAAACTTTTAAGAGGTGGGGCCTAGTGGGAGAAATGTCATGAGGATGTGCCCTTGAAGGGGATATTGGGACCCCAGCCCCTTTATATTCTGTTCTCTGCTTCCTGGTTGCTATGAGGTGAGGAACGTGTTCCACTATGCACTCCTGTTGTTATGGTCTAGATATGAGGTGTCTCCAAAGCTCTTGTGTGAGACAGAGCAGGAACATTCAGAAGTGAAGTGATTGGGTTATGAAAGCCTTAACCTCATCAGAACTTTAACTCACCAATATGGATTACCTGGGTGGTAACTGTAGTCAGGTAGGGTGTGACTGGAGGACCTGGGTCACTGGGGGCATGCCTTTGAGGTTTATAGTTTGTCCCTGGTGAGCAGAGCTCTCTCCCTCTCTCTGCTTCCTGGTACCATTTCCTAAGCTGCTTTTCTCCGTTCCATTATTCCACCAAGTTATTCTGCCTCACCTTGGTCCAAAGTAAGGAATTGGCCATCTAGGCACTGAAATCTCTGCCTTTCCACAGGCCCAAACCCAATGGAGCAACTGATCATGAATGCAAACCTCCGAAACTGTGAGATTAAACCATTTCTCTTTTGTTAAGTTGATTATCTCAGGCATTTTGTTACAGTAACAACTGGTGGAAATTGTTATATTAATGTCTCACATCTTTAGCTGGCTGATTGGGAGCCACTTGCTCCACAATGAATCTCAGAGTCTTATAGTCACATTAAGATCCTTTGTGGTAACTGACTTGATAATGGCCACTTTATTTGTTGTATTTCCTTCTTTTCTCCAATTCCCTTCTTCATGCTAGTCTTTCTGAAGGTCTACTCCCAAATAAACAAGCACTGGAATCCTAGTTACAGAATCTGCTCATGACAAAATCCAAGTTAAGATGTTTTGTTATAGAAATAGCAGATTCTCAGAATGAGTATTTGAAATTAAGCACTTAGTAGCTAATAGGAAAAGAAAGGAACCAATTGCTGCTGATAATCCTGCTGTATTAAAACATCACATCTGCCAGTTGTGACAATTATGAAATTTCTCCCCCATAGGGCGTTATAGGGCGTTTAAATGAGGGACAAGGGAAAGGAGGCACATTGGCTTGAATGATTTATCACTTGAGTGAAATGAAGCAATGTGATTATGGATTTTGGAGTTGAATGATTTCCATGTTTTCCTGTGTCAATTTGGGGATGTTGTATGTGTCTAGAAATTTATCCATGTCTTCTAGATTATCTAATTTAGAGGAATATAATTTTTCAAATTATGTTCTTATACTTTGTTGGATTTCTGTGGTGTCAGTGGTGATCACTCCATTTTTACTGGTCAATTTTTTGATCAGCTTCATTTCCCACTTCTTTTAGTGAGATTGGCTAGGGGTTTATCAATTTTATTTATTTTATCGAAGAAACTGCAATTTGTTTCATCAATTCTTTTTATTGTTTCTTCCTCAATTTCATTGATTTCAGCTAATCTTAATTATTTCCTTTCTTCTACTGTAGAATTAGATTATTCTTCTTTTTGCACGGGTTTGAGGTGGAGCATAAGTGCTATAAATTTTTCGCTTAGGAATGGTTTCTCCCTGTCCCAGAGGTTTCAATATGTTGTGTCTTCATTCTCATTCTCTTCCAAGAATTCCTTGATTTTGCTCTCATGTCTTCTTGGATCCATTCTTCGTTTAACAGGATATTATTCATTCTCCATGTATAGGTGTGTTTTCTGTTATAATTTATGCTGTTAATTGCTAGGGTCATGGCATGTCTTGGTGAGCTTCTCATTTATTAGGCCTATTGGTGTCCTATAAGAATGAGCATATCTGACTTTATTTCTACATGGGAAAATATTTCTTTAGCTATTTCATTGAGAATGTTCCTTTTACCATTTGTTTGTGTTTTGATTTGTTCCTGTATTCCAATTACTCTTAGGTTGTTTCTTCTTATTTCATCCCAAATGTTTTGAAAATTCTGTTTGTGTTCTTTGAGTTTTTTTGTTTTTTGTTTTTTGTTTTTTTTTGTCATCTGTGTGCTCAAGCTTGCTCATCCTGTCCTCATTGTCAGAAATCCTTTCTTCAGGAGCTGAGGTTTGATTTCTATAGAAGTTTTTCTATTATTAAATTCTTCCCTGGTTCCTCTGACATGATTGACTGCATATTTTAGTTCTTCTACTTCCTTTTTCAGTATATCTATTTCTTCGATAATAGAATTTTTCATCTGTTCAGTCTTCTCACTTGGAATTTTCATTAAATCTTTTAGTTCATTGTTCATTTCAATTATCAGATTATTGATAATTTGTTCTAGATTTTCATCCCACTCCCTGACTGTGGGCTCCTTGCTAGGGGAATTGTGGGTTTGAGGTAAATCTCTTCTAGTTTGATTCTTCATCTTTGAAAAGCTTCTCACAGATCTTTGAATTGGGATTCCCTGTGTGGAATCTAGGTTGCAGGATTCAGACTTGAGTGACTCCCCTTCTTAATTGTGCATGGACAATTATATCCACCTTGACCCAACACATCCCAATGCACCAGCAATTTAGGCTAGAAGATGTGCTGATTGAGAATGAAGGGAAACTATAATGGATAACATAGGACACAGATAATAAATATTGATTGAGGTCTCAGGACTAATTGGAGCATCTGGGTCTGAGGGTTGTCCCACTAATTACCCATACTGTAAGTATTTTTTATTTTTTAAATCTTCTAAGCAGGATGAAGTGAACCCAACATGGACATAGGTAGATCTGAACAGAACTGACCATAACAGGCACTGTCTTGCCCTTCCCGCCATGTACCTTACATTATAGTGTAAAATAGCCTTGTGACTTCCAGTGGCATGCTGGTTTGATATATTATATACACACATACAGACACATACACACATCTATCTATCTATCTATCTATCTATATATATATAAATGCATGTACATAGAGATAGGTATAGATAGTATATATATTATATATGTGTGTATGCATATATAGATATAGATATATTAGAAGATATTAGAAGTTGCTCTGCATGCAACCTGAACTCCGGGAGAACTGATGTCCCCTGAGGGATCCCTCAGCTAGGGGTGATGATGTTTGGGTATTTTAGTCTCTTTTCAGCTTAAGTTGGTTTCTTTCTTTCTTTTTTTTTTTTTTTTAAGAGAAAAGGACAGTGAGAGAGAGAGAGAGAGACAGAGAGAGAGAGTCAATTTTTATTGAGTTTTTTTTCACATGGCTTTTGTTGTTCTGACACTTAACTATGTACGTGGGTGCTTGGGTTTGAACCCATGTACTTGTGCACGCTGGGCACGTGCTGTAACCACCAAGCCACCACTCTAACCACCCCGCCTTAAGTTAGTTGACATGACTCCACACTCAGTCTCCAGTGGGGTCAAGATAGTTACCTATCCTGGTAAAAAGTGGCTTGAAAAGACTTCCTTCACTGTTTACTGGCCACCTTCACCTTCTTTTCTCAGACCCCATAATCATACTGTCATTTCTTTTGCTCACCTCCCTGAGGAATAAACTGCTTCTGCTTGGTTCCTCAACTCACAGTCCACTTGGCCTTTGTCCTCCGCTTATTCAGTGCCAACACCTTCAGCAATCAGATCAGACAGTCTTTTCTCATCCTTTCCTTTGCAAGAGTTTCCAAACATCCCTTGTCAGGGAGTGGTCTCCTGGAGCAGTGGAAAGGGCATCATTTCATTCCTAAGGATAGTTGATGCCCTTTGAATTATAAGGACATTCAGGGACACTTGCCTTTAGTTCAGCAGTCTAAGAACGATTGATATTTTGTGGATAACACCTGTTGAGTACTTAACGTGCTCTGGAACTATTCCTAGTGCCTTCCACGTTACTATTAGTTCATTAAGTATTAAGCAATTTTATGAGGTAATATGAGTTATCTATGAGGTGGGATAAAGTACTGAAGCCCCCCAAAATTCAGTAGATTGGTCAAATCCCCAGTGTTTGGAAGTCACCAAACTTTTTGAATTATTCTTTTGTGTTGGTTTCCTTCTCCAATATCAAGCTAATCACTCTCCTTGCTTGAAGGTGAACCAGGGATCATAGCTTTTAACTTCTCCATTTTTACTCTTTTTATCTATCTCTTCTAATACACTGAGCCTTAAGAACTAGATGACTAAGATTATCAGAACTTTGTATTCAAGAAGAGTAAATAAGCATGCATCCTTGACTTTGTAAGGTTCCATTCAGTTCTTCAAGTGACTTCCCAGGCATACTGTCTTCAGGCATACTGTCTTGTAGTGGAGGTTGCCAGGTAAGTAACCTACTAAAAAGCTAGCTTGAGTCTGTTTATACCAATCATAAGTCCTGCTGAATGAATTTGCGTCTTCCCATTTCAATATTTTCCCTCGTGTTAAATACAGATCTATTAGTTTCATTTTGTAAGACTTATAGTTATCCATTTGACTCAAACTCTTTGGCTACATAAAAAAGCCCATATTCAAAATGGTATAAAATGTATTTATTATTGCTCTTTATTCCAAAGCAAAATTAGAATGAATATATGCATTTATTTTTAAAATGCATAATTTGAAACTGGAAACCAAAATAATGTTAATATAACCCAGTTGTCTAAAACAAGGAATATTTTAGTAATCAATTACCTTAAATATAGACATTTAAAGTTGTGATACATTTTAAAATTAAAACACTACTTTGAAATATGACTCTGAAAATAACCAAGTAGGTAGATAAAATAAATAAATAATAGCAGTCCAAAAATAAGTCCTTTCTCTTTGAATACAGAATGGCTTTAGGAATACATATTAGTCAAATTCCACCAGAATTATGGGAAGATATTTTCCTTTCTTTGGGTCATGCACTCCTATTTTTTTTTCTTTTTAGAGAGAGAAGAAACAGAGAGAATTAATTTTATTTAGTTTTTTCATCTGGTTTTTGTTTTTCCCACACTTAGTTGTGTATGTGGTGCTGGGGTTTGAACCTGGGTCCTCGTGCATGCCAGACAAGCACTCTCCCGCTGAGCCACCACTCCAGCCCCCTACTTTTTGTTAGTCAAAAGTTCTGTCATATTTTACATGATGTAGTTGCTATTACATATATGATGTCCTGAAAATATGTCTGTTTGAATATTCATGATCTTCAATGAGATGTGATGGAAATAAGATGAATCATCGAGAGATACGCCTGTTAGAAGGGCTATATTAAAGAGTCAAAGTCATTAGCTCCATGATGACATCATTAGCTTTGTATTTTTGCATGTTGTACTGTGTACCTCCTGAAGAGAGTCAGAAACTTGGGATTTGCCCTGATAGCTATTGACAAGTGAGTTTTCTACAAGGATGAAAGCTTTGAAAATCACTACAAATAAAGCATCTTGTTTTCCATTAAGTTAAATTCAAATATCCGTGTACTGCACCCTGTAATTAAGTCAAATATCAATTTTAATCACTGCATCCTTAGTACATAATTTCTCTATGCAATTGCTACAGTATAATATAGAGCAGCCAAAATGCTCTATTTAAATAGAATCTTAACTGCTGAAAACTGAGACACAGAGAAAATCACTATACCTGCATTCAAGTCATTGAGCTGAGAGATTTATGTGTAGGAAATTAAGGGAAGAGAGACTGTTTAATACTCATATCTAACAAAATATGGCGAAGCCTATTTAATTATGCTTATTAGTTTATGACTATGGTTTTGAAATAAGGATACCTATTGTGCTTTTTTAG